>JAUPFP010000069.1:600000-864998 GCA_036925085.1 Brachycybe producta
AAATCGCCCTACATGAAACAGTGTAAGGTAGAATGTCTTATTATTTTGCCTTTAATTAATATAAAATGTAAATTATAACTTATAGTGAATGTAACTTCATTATGTACAAAGCAAAGCAATGCCATTATAAATTTTCCCCTTTGTGCCCAATGAAAACCAAATGGTTTCATGAATTATTTTTCTTATTTATTAAGGCAAACATAATTATCCTATTTTTTTTTTTGGTAATCAAAGAAATTTGTTAGAGGCTAGAGTTCTTCTAGAATAAAAAAAACCAAATGAATTACAGTTGCAGGTTAACTCTAGACTCTAACCAGCCTCTTTGATTGCAAAAATCACAATTCTTTTTGCCTTATTTATTATGTGTAATTGGTTCAGAGACATATGTATTTAAATAGTATATTATATATAAATAATGAGCAGCATATTTAAACAATTTATATCAAGAAATGGATTTTTTTAATGTTCAATATGTGGTTGTACTCAAAGATGTTATCAATATATTCTATCTGTTAGAAAGGAACAGACAAGAGATTTATAGAAATTTATATCTAGACTTCTTTCCTAGTGTAATGTGTAGTCATATGTAGATTTTATTGTTTTTGATTGATGAGAAATACAAAACAAAATATGTAATTTAAACAGGTAAAAAAAAATCCGCTAGTATTTAAAACTAGAGATTAGTAAAAAAATATATAGCTGCCTTCTAAAATGTTACTTAAAATAAAGCTAAGCTTAAACCATAATGCAAGGCAAAATTCTTTGTGGTTAGTCAATGAAAAGGTTATAAAATAAATTTTAAGTATAGCTTTGATTTAAGCAATATTTTAGGATAAGCCCGTAAATCAGAAGTTTCATTTATTTTTTTTTAATAGTTATGTATAAGTGCATTATATAAAAATATAATATTTAAAAAATCATTCCTTTATCAGAAAAAAGTTCCAAAATATTTCACTAGTCTTGAATTCGTTGAATAAATTAAAGAAAAAATAAATCAAATTATGCAAATTTGTGTTAATTGAATAAATATTTTTTTTTTCATTTTTTCCAAATTATCTTCTTATTGATTGATAATTCAAAGGAAATTCACATTAAAGAAACCATTGAGAAACTTAATTTAATTTAGTTAAAATAACAAGTTTGTTCTTAATATTGCTCATGAACGGCAGAACGATCACAGTTTGATAAATTATTAGCTATTTATAAAATATTTTATAAAAGCAAAACACAAATAATTTAAATTAAATTTTATTAATAATTGTTTAATTAATTTCATTTATTTATAAAATAAAGTGAGTTACATAAGTGAATTTTTACGAATTTATTTAGAGCTTATTGATGTATAATTTTTTTACAGTAATTTAAATGTGTCAAAAAATTAATTTCAGAAGATTTTATTCAAATTTTAATACAAATGGTAGTTTCTTTTTAATCACCCTGTATAAAATATGTATGTTTTTAATAACGTTCAGCAGATGGCGTTGCATGTTCTAATTTTCTAGACAGGAAGTGACGTTTAAAACAAAAGGGAGCAAATCCATTACTTCCGTTTATCGTCTAAAAGAAGAGATTCCTGTTTCTTCTTCAATCAAAAACGCAAAATGGCTGTAAGTTTCTTATTTAAATCTGTAATCATCTGCTTATTAATTATGTTGTTTCAATAATAAATCGTTTTATTTAGTTTGTTTTGTCCTATCTTCCTATTTATTGTTGTAATTTATGTTTTAATCTTTCGTTTGTTACGGTTTCGGCGGAACGTTTCGAAACACGTTCCGTTTTGTGCCATTTTGACGTCACTTTACGCTTTAATTTAGATGATATTATTAATATAATTTTGTGTTCTAATTATGTTTTAGGCCGAGGCTAAAGCTACAATTCGTACGAGGAAATTTATGACGAATCGTTTGCTTTGTCGCAAACAGATGGTGAGTGGATAGAAGTGTATTGTTATTTTAGGAGCCGCTAGTCTCTTAAGGTAAAGCTCAAGCGCTGCGGAATTATCATATGTATATATATATATATATATATTGCGCTGAAGACGCGTAATACGGCGAAACAGGTATAGAATCTTTTGCATCGAGGCTAGCAGTTTCTAATGTAGGAATGTCGGCTACTCATTGCAGTTAAGAACCGCTTGCCTCTTAAGCTAAAGCTCAGGTGTTGCTTGGTTGTCATGTACGTTGTGCTGACAGCGCACTATAAGGTGAAACAGGTGTACAATCTCCCACATTGAGACTAAGCAGTTCCTAATCAAAAGTATTTTCTCGGAATGTAGAAGCAAAGAGTTTAAAAACTTCTTTGGTAGAAGTGTCGGCTATTCTTTGGGATTAAGAGCCGCTAGCCTCCAAGCTAAGGCTTAGACACTTGCGGAGTTATTTACTACTTCGTACTAACCTACGTAAAGGCTGCTAAGCGGCTCCCAATTCAGAGTTTCAAATAGGGTTTTTCGTTATTATTTTTTTTTTTTGGTGACTTTCAACACCTTATTTACATTTTTCTGTAGATTGTAGATGTGCTTCATCCAGGACGTCCGACAGTTCCCAAAGTAGAAATCAGAGCTAAGTTAGCTGCTATGCACAAGACAACACCTGATGTCATCTTCTGTTTTGGCTTCACAACTTGTTTCGGTGGTGGACGATCGAGCGGATTTGCTCTCATCTACGACACACTTGATTACGCAAAGAAATTCGAACCTAAATATCGTCTTCAGAGGGTTAGAGTGATCGATAACTAAAAATAACTCATTTTAATGTGTAATGGGGACGGAATTTTATTTATAGCACGGTTTGTACGAAAAAGTGAAATCTAGCCGTAAACAGCGAAAGGAACGTAAGAACAGAATGAAGAAGGTCCGCGGTCTGGCTAAACAGAAGGTGGGAGCTGCGGCAACAAAGGGTGGAAAGGTATGTGATTTTTTTAAACTTCGTTTATTTATTGTTATTACGACCCATTTGTTTTTACAACGACTTTTGCGTTCTTTTTGTTTGTGTTTGCATGTATTTGCTTTTTTCTTTGGTTTAGAAAGAAACTTTGGAGGAGAAAAAATCAAGTTTCTTTTTGTGTATTAGGAGGAAAATTGTTTCATTTTATGGACATTGTAGAGAGAAAATGATGAAAAAATGATTATTTTGAAGCATCTTTATAAAAGATTCTTAAGATTTACAGTAGAGTCCCGACAAGCAAGAGAGATGACCGAGAACGGCTCGGATATGGTCAAACTTGGTTAACACGGAAAAGTTTGTTTTGTTGTTATGTATATTGTTTGTAAAGTTATATTTTAATTGCTTGCTTTCTTTCACTACATAAAGAAGAAAGCAAGAAACTGTCATGGCTGTCATCATACAAATAATGAGAAAATATTAAGAAAAAAAGCTGAAGCTAACAATTTAATTCTCCAATTAGTTGCAAATGCAAAAATGGCTTTTTATAGCTCAGATAACACTGAACGTTGGTTAAGCAGGTCTTGGATATTCGGGACTCTACTGTATTTGAAACTTGAAGAGTAAATGAAGTTCACATAGTTTTGAAAATGATTATTTGAAAATAAATTTAAAAAAAAGTTTTATTTACTGGATTCGCCAACTTTAAGTAAAAAAAAATATGAAAATGTTTCTGAAATAATCATAAATTGTTCATTTTTAAAGATATTGTCATAAAATTATTTTTGTACGAAATTATTTTATTTAAAATTTATTTTAAGGTGGTTTTAAAGTGTATAATCGTCCCTCAAACTTAATTATTGTGTCTTGACAGAGTAATGTCAAGAGAAACGTGAGTGTTTTAGAAACTAGAATGGCAATTTAATCACTTTATGTTGTTTTCATGTTGATATCTTTTAAAATAAACTTTTATGTCATTTTTAACTGTGAAAAGTTTCTTTTGAAAGATATGTCATCGTGAAAATACTATTGATTCAGCTACCGTTCTAGTTTCTAACACTTTCCATTTCTTTTTAGTGTTGCTCTTTTGAAACGCATAATAAACTCAAGAGGTTCGAAAATCACCTGTTCATTAAATATAACAATTGCTTTAAAAATTACTCATCGTGTTCTTCTATACCATGTCCAGGAAAAAAGAAGAGATTTTGACTTCCTGTTGCTTTAAATCTTGTTCACATTTTGATAAATTTTGATGCGTTTGCAGAAAAATTAATGCAGCCAACTTCTCGGCTGGATCTTTTAAAAGAAGAGTCTTCGGCTTTTTCTTTTTCTCTGTTCTTTTGTCGACTTCGCAACTCTTGTTACTGTCTTTTTCTTACGAAAAACTGTCGGTTCATCGCCTGTTTCTTCGTTCGTTTCGTTTGCTTTCATTTTCTTTTTCATTTCTTTTCTGGCTTTTGGTTTCGCTTTTATAATTTCAATATTTTGCCGCTTTCTCTTTCATTTTCAATATGTTAAAATATAACTGAAAAACGCGTTACTTTTATTACAAGCACATGTTACACTTTTTTACTTTACAGTGAGAGTTGATGCACGTTTGAAGATTACGAGTCTACGTTGTCGACGAAGAGAACATGTGTAATAAACAAGTTTTCTTGTGAAAAGAAAAATGTCTTTTGTCTTTTTTATTTCTATCAATACGTTATTTTTTGGTTGAAAAACAACAACAGAGTTTGTTAAAAAATGTTTTAAATGGATTTCCACGTTTTGTCGTAATTGTCGTTCGCAGGATCAACTCATTTCTTCGATTTTATCTTTGATCCATTTGAGATAGTGTTGAACTCTGACGTAGACGCCGGGTCGATTCGGAAGAGCGCATCCGTCTCCCCAGCTAACGAGTCCAAAAAGGTACATTGTATCTGTGAAAACGTATCGTTATTAGCTTTAACAGATTTCGTGCGGATGTACGTTAGTTTTCGTTTTGTTCGTATATTTACCCGATACGTTGCAGACGAGCGGTCCTCCACTGTCTCCGTGACAGGAATCGATCCCACCTTGTAAATGTCCTGCGCAGAGCATCCCTTCGATGACTGGGTTATAATTTTTATACAAGTTTCGACATAGTGCGGTCGAGAGTAGTTTCACATCCGCAGCCTTTAGAATAGTTGACACGTTCGCCAGTAAACTATCTTGAAGGAGATTTTAACAATAAGTGATTGTTTATAGTTGCTGCATTGTTAACTTGACGCTTGTGACGGCAGAGGTGTTAAACAAAACGTTTGGTTTGTGTCCTTTTGCAGTAATAACAAAAGTACTCATGAAAACTCATAACTTTTGCTATCTTTTTTATAGCAAACAGACATAAAGTATAACTTTTTGGTCAATCCCACGCTTCAAGTTACAGTATAGCAAATGTAGAAGGAAAGTTCGTTCCGTAAGGCATAATTCACTTGTAATATGCAATTGCTGAACACAAAGTTCCAAATTAGAAAAGTACTGTTTTATTGAGTAGCCATTTTTCGTTGTTGGAACCCTGTTCAGAGGGGTTCAAGTTGAAGCATATGTGTAAAATTGCTGTATTGAATGTGCGCCCGTAGCTTCAACGAACTCGAGTGGGAGCAGAAAAAAAATTATAAGTTAAAACTTTTTGGTTAACCCCATTTGACGTCACGTGCTTCAAGTTACAAATGCGGGGACTATACGTCAGTCAGATAAATCTTTCCATAATTTGAGCCATTTGCAGGCAGTTTAAAGAATTTTTACTCATCAGTTTTTAATTAAACATTCAAAGATAAACGGATTTTTATATTTTTAAGAAAATCCATTATCCAAGGTGCAATTAAGATTAATTAAAATGTCATCAAAAAAAGATAGTAAGTTTAAGAGAAGTTCATTTGAATTTGTAAATTACGTGCCAACGAGCACATAGCACGAAAAAGATAAAACTTCAGTATGTTACACTTTTGTTTTTTTGTTGTTGTAAATGTTTATGCAAATTACGAAGCTTAAAGGTGCAAGTATGTAGTTTATTTGCCCCATAGCTGTCACTTATCACTAATTGCATCGCAGAATATCCAATTTTAATTGAGGATGATATCATTTTGCCTGTGGGACATTTTGAGAGAGAAAAAAAATGAGAGCAAAAGTGTTTTTAGCAAGTTGCTCACCTTCAGTTAATCCCCAGCCAGACACGATACAGTTGGTCCCTGGATCATGTATCGTGTTGTGATCGGGCATACAAACTGGCTTCACATGTGTCCCAAAAACGATCCCTCTGGTCATCTTTGCCTTTATTTTGATGATTGCTATGTCGTTTGCATATAAACTTGCTGTGTGTGTGTTCGTATCAATGTTCTATTTTAGCCTTGAGTTTTACTCCCAAATTTAAAAAAAAAAATGCTAGCATGCTGATAGCTGAGTCATTTAAAAAAAATTATACCCAGGTGTTTTGGGTGAATTGTAACCCTTTCAATTTCGTATTCGGCTTCATGCTGATCTTTCATTTCAATGTTGTGGTCTCCGGTGATGACTCGTAGACTCTGAAGAAACTTCTCGTGGTTTCGACTATAATTTACGATAAGGCAAAAAAAATTGTTACTGTTTTTATTTTACGCGATGGCCATGGTGGTGGTAAAAGGGTGTTGTTGTCGGTTCGGGTTAGAAACCTGAATTGTAATTACATCTATTAGCATTTTGACTAGATTTTGAAGGTTGTACAATTGGTATATTCATATATTTTCATAACATGGGCGTTCCTAAGTTTTAACTTATTTTGTGAGATTTCTTTTTTACCTATGATGATGATTATCACAAAAAATATTTTGAGGAACATTGCCCTCTTTTTTAAACCAATTCCTACCTAAAACAGTGAGCAGTTGTGAGTACATAGAATTCTGCAACGATGACTCCACTACAATGATGCTGAGCTTTTCCATGTTTTATTTGCGCTATTTCAACCTGTGGTTTTAATATATAGATGAATGACAATTTTATTAATTATTTAAATATGTTTAAATTTAATTATGGAAATTGCGTAAATTTAATTAGTTATCGAGTCATTTTTATACAGTGGAAACCATTTAAAACAGAAGGGAAAGGAATATTGTTTCGTATTAAAAGAATTTTTATGCAATTCTAAGAGACTGGACAGAAAATACATTTCGTGTTATCCGATTTTTATACGGGCTTTTACTAATTCAAAGCCACAGTGGTCCTCACCACCCCGCGCTTTTTGATTGATATGAATATATTGATAAGTCGGATCTCATCAATCATTCTTGATAAAATTTTAGATAATTTTTACAAAGTTTGAGATTTTTATAAGCAAACTCTTTTTTTCCCCTTAAGTTGTCTTTTTTATGTGTTAGTCTTGAGAAAGAGAGAGAGAGACCTGTGTGACTGCACTCATTAATCAAAGCATTTTTTTTTGTGAAAATTATTCAAATGAGGAGTAGTTTGAGGCTTAATAATTGTCTCAGTATGTTTGTGTCATTGTAAATTATAATGAAGGTTACTAAGAAAATTCAAATGTGTCTGCATATTTTAATGACTTATTTTTTTTGGTTACCTGCCATGGTTGAGATCCATAAACTGTTACTTCTCCACCCACAACTCTGCTAGCTAAACTGTTCTCATAGTTGTTTTTCGATACTGGTCGACATGCATTTACATCAAACGGTGATGGTTGAAACATATGTAAAATGTTCTTGTTTGCAAAAAAGAAAGAATAAGATGCATCTCGTTTACCTATAATAGAAATAGTAAAGTTGCCATCAACATTATGAAAATTAAGAAAAGCAAACATTGATACTTACTAATATGTTTCGAGCTTTTGCGAGAGACTATTTTGCAAACAAATTGTAACTTTTCGTCACATTCAACCATAGTAATTCTTGTTACATTGAAGGCAGAACAAAAAGTTGGTTGTTTTTGACCCACTAATAGATAAAAATGGTTCACAAGTAATAAAACATTGAATTTTTTTTTTGTAGTAACTTCCAAAAACATGTTTGTTTTTCCTATTTTTTTTTTTTGGTCTCACCTGTTTTAGGTGACAGTTTGTTGTTGTCACTATGAGAACGATTCAACTTCACTGTTCTTATCTTTATGTAAAGTAAAAAACTTCCTTAAAAAGACATTGAAAGAGAATTTTAATGTGATGATGACAAACAAGTACCACATTTATCAACTCTTGGAATGTAGTGTGATCATTACAATGTTAATTTTTAAGATAGTATAATCTCCAATATAATTTATTTCAATTTCAACTTTCATAAAAAAGTATGATCTTCTTACCATGGTTATAAATTCTTCTAAGTGTTGTCTTTAATAATTTCAGATCTTTGTGTGATTCAATCTCGAACAGGTTTCCGTTGAACTTGTTATGACAGTGACTATCGGCTTTGTTGTAGGTGGATTTGAAGTCACTCACTTTAAGCGTGAAACCATGTTTCATTTCACTGACTAATGAACTGTTCACTCCTTTTGTTTTTAGAAAAAAATAAACATTTGTAGATATTTGAATTTATAGTGCTGCAGTTTATGTTTTACATTTCTTGCAGCTGTAGTAGTTAGAAAAACTTTCCATTTCTTTGTTCTAAATAAATAATTACTTAGAACAAAGAAATGTAAAGTTTTCTTTTCATTTGTATAAATATATAAATACATACTTGCATATGTCCAAAGTGGTATTCCTATTATTAATATAAATATAAATTGCATTTTAGTTTTTGTAATAGTAATGAACCAGTCGAATAATTATTTCATGGAATCCTGTTAGATTTTTTTTTTGCGATTATGTTGTTTCCAGATGGTTTTTTCACACACGAGAAACTCAGTTACTTGACTGGCCAATGTTGTTTTTGCCAATGGTTTTTTAATACACAGAACACATTCTGATATACTTTTTTTGTATTATCTTGTGGCAAGAACAACAAAAAAAAAGAAAACTATTGTACATGTTTATTATAATTGAAGCCCTACCCCCATCAACCATTGGTTGATCTTACCTTCAGGAAACGCTTTCAGCTTTTTTTATTATTGTGAACTTTCTAGAAGAAGAAATTCTTCTTTGACATCTACCTGTCCAATGCACTGCAATTTATTGATGTACATTATATATAAACCTAATGAAGGGGTTAAAAACATTGGTTAATTTATTTGTGTTTTTTTTAATTAGCTTCAAGACATTCTCTTAAATTGATTGGTTTGATTTAGTTATTGTCTTTGAATACTGTATATATATATTTTGAAATGGGCTAAGAAACTAGAACGTTTACATTATTAGCATTAAATAAATTCTAATAATATGAATATTTTTTGTTTTTAGTACGCAAAAACAGAAAAATTTCCAAGTTATAATTTAATTTAAATTATGACTGTTGCAAATTTTATAATAGTGGTATTAGAGTAATTAGACAACTTTTATAATTCTTCTAATACTAGGTCTATGTTATTTAATTACTAATTTTCAAGCATATTTTTTTTTATAGATTTTACAAACTGGATGTGGCTATTTTATAATTTCATTTATAAAATTATAAATATATAATGTTGTTAATGATTAATTATACAGTGTGGTCATTGTCAAAAATGGAATTTTTTGATGTTCTGTAGAAATTCTAAAGTGAAGAAAAAATTATTTAAAAAACTAGTTAAAGAAAAAAAAAATAATTACCAATCTACTTTTTAATAACGTTTTTATTTCTTTTATACATGGATTATTAGTTTAATTAGTTCCTAATTTAACAAACATAAAAATAAACAAAAATTATGCATATAATTTTAGAAAATGATTTCAACTTTGAATTTAAAATTAGTAGCCTTTTAAATACTAATTTTATTTTAATACTAATATAAATATTTAATTATTAATTTAATATACTAATATTATTTTGGATCACCCTGTATGATGCGAACGATACAAAAAAAAAATATACATCGATATGAAACGATTTGTTTTAAATCGATTTATTGTGTTTACGCCTTAATTTGTATCGATTTTCGTAAGTTTTTAGGCCTAAAAAACGTCTCTCTTGACTTATTATAAATATGTTTTTGTAAAAATGTAAATAGTTCTTTATTGTTCTTTGATTTATTTTATTAATTTATTATTAGAGATTGTCTTTTGTACAAAATTATAAGTGTTGTCATATTTCATTTTATAATATAGGCATGAGTTGCTAATAATTTCTATAATATGAATTATGTGAGTGATAATTTTAATAATTTATAATTTTTTGACATTTTTTTTTTGCCACAATTTTTAGTGATAATGACTGAAGTGGCTACAGCAGCAACAACCGCTTCTTCTTCTTTGGTTGCCACATCAAAAGACGCTGAAGATGTGGTTGGAGATTGGAAAAAAGAGACTGTTCTTGGAACTGGTGGATTTGGAATGGTCATTTTATGGAGAAACACTGTACATAATTATATATTATTAATCAAACAGAAATAAGAAAGACTCATTTTGTATAGTTGCCTCACTGTAACTTGAAGTTTGTGACGTCAGAGGATTTTATTAAAAACTGTAGCTTGTGTAATTTTGTCAGATAGAAACAATATTATAACAAACGTTTGCAACAGTTTAACGCAAAAGATTATTACCGTTTTATCTGACGAAATGACACAATTCTATATTGTTAATTAATTCTTTTGACGTCACGAGCTTCAACTTACAGTGAGGCGACTGTAGTACTAGCATACATACAACTTCTTCTTTAACTTCATTCGTATGACAGGTGACGGACGAACGGATCGCTTTGAAACAGATCCGTTGGGCAAACGATCCTATGCTGACAGCGAAACACTATCAACGATGGACGCAGGAAGTGGACATCATGAAGAGACTGAGTCATCCGAACGTGGTGTCTGCCGTCACTGTACCGGCCGTCCTCAATGTGGCCACCGCATCGGATGTCGATCTTCCTCCTCTTCTCGCGATGGAATATTGTACGGGTGGTGATCTACGTAAAGTTCTCGCTCGACCGGAAAACTGTTGCGGAATCTCCGAGATCGAACTGAGAACTCTTCTTAAACACGTTCTTTCGGCACTTCGTTATCTTCATTCTTTAAGAATCATTCATCGTGATCTCAAACCGGAGAACATCGTCCTTCAGGAGGTCGATGGAAAGGTTATTTTATTTAAATATTACTGTTGTTTCAAGGTCTTTTTGTTTTTTGAAATTAAGATAGATTACTTTTGATTATTTGATTAGATTGTTTACAAGTTGATTGATCTTGGTTATGCTAAAGAGTTGGACCAGGGAAGTCTATGTACCTCTTTCGTCGGAACTCTACAGTATCTGGTCACTGAAATTGCAGCCTATTGTCAGGATGGCTGATTTATTTTATTATTTATTTGAAATAAATGCTTAATTTTAATTACATTTAAATCACAATTTATGATTTAAGATGTTTTATGAAAATTCAGATGTTTTTGAAACTTTGTTATTTTCTGTATTTCAGTAGAGTCTAAGGAACAGTTAAAAAGGGTCTTAGAAACTAGAACCGTAGCTGAATCACATAATTAAGAGTATTTTCATGTTAATATCTTTCAAAATAAACTTTTTATAAGCAACAATTAAGAAAATATCGTCTGCTTAAAGATGGATCATTTTCAAATTGACATACAAAGCTCATATTAAAAGATATCATGTGAAAACATTCTTAAGTGTTTAAACTACCCTTCTAGTCTCTTTAAGTATCAAGCTTCTATTTTTGCTCACGAATGGCGGAATATTCAGAGTTCAAGTGACGTTTACACTTAAAAAAACATTAATTTATTTTATTTAAATCAGTATTTATTAAATTGAATGAAATTTTCTTGGATTTTTTTCTATTTGCTTGAAATAAATTATGGTCAGAATTTTTGTTTTAAAATTTTCAACTAAAATTTTCGTTAACAAAACAAATATAGATGACAGCCATCCAGGTGATCTTAGTATTTGTTTTTTAAAACTAAAGGATTTAACTGCATTATTATAGGCTCCAGAACTGTTTCTCAGTCAGAAATACACGAGTACAGTCGATTATTGGAGTTTCGGTTTGGTCACTCACGAATGCATCACGGGAGCGAGACCGTTCCTTCCGAACCTTTCTCCGGCTCAATGGTATAGAGATCTCATTGCACAAAATAAGTACTTAATGACTGAAAATGTGTGAAATGTTTTGTATGAAATTTATCTTAGGATTCCACACGTGATGAAGAAAAAGTCAGAACACATCTGCGCTGGCTTGGGATCTGACGGAGTTATAACGTTCAGTTCCGAACTTGTTCCAGAGAATCACATCTCTGGGTTTGTTATAATTTATGTTCGTTTTTTTTACGATACGACGATCGAGGTTTTTTTGTCTATCTTACTATCTTAGGCCTCTGAAGACGTATATGGAACGATGGTTGGCTGTGATGCTCGAATGGGATCCGCAGAATCGCGGCTGCGTCCTCATCAATGGCCACAAGGAAGTGATTGCGTTTAGTATGTTGGAAAGTGTTTTAAGTAAAAAAGTGAGAGTCGCTGTTGCTTAACTTCTGTATCAGTTGCAAAAGAGCTGAAATAATGAGAGTTTTAACGTTTTTGTATTAGATATTAACTGTGTTCAGTGTACATTTGTGTCGGTATTTGTGGTATGAAGTGAACGACATGACTACGATGGGTCAAATCGTACAAACAGTTTCCACTAATGTCAACAAACCAAAAAACGATCTCTTGTTTCTCCTGCAACAAGGGAATCCATGTGATTTTCGTAAACCTGCTCTTCAGTGTTTCTCTGCGCTCGTTAGTTTTTGACAGCTTAGATCTTAATTAAGGCCAAAAATTTGCATAAAATGCATATTAATGGCTCCAATCTCTTTGGAGTACATTACGATACTATATGTGAACAAATAATCATTTTAAGATGATTTAGGAACAACTGATTTTCCTACTCTTGATTATTCTGTCTTTCAGGAGAAAAATTAAGAGAAACTAGGAAGTGGTTTAGAAACTAGAAGGGTAGCTCCATCATTTAAGTGTATTTTCTTGTTGATATCTTTCCTTATTTTGAAAGATATTAACATGGAAATATTCTTAGTTATTAAGCTACTCTTCTAGTTTCTAAGATGAATATCCATTCAAGTTTCTATTCATTTCACTCCTGAAGGACAGAATAATTATAATTCAAGGAGTCGTTTACACTTTAAAAATACACAAATTGCATAATCTTTGAAAATTTGCATAAATTTACATAATTTCACTTATTTGATCAGAAAAAAATTCTACTGAGGGTTTCTTTAATCAATTCTTTTTTATTTGCATTTTGTCTTATCACTTCTGATGAGTAGAGCTATTCATTTAATTAATTTTCATAAAATGAACAAACTTCTAAGCATATTTTTCAATTTTGGGCAGTTTAGTTTCTATTTGCATAAAATGCCCAATTTATAAAAACAATTTACACATTTCTTAATTTTTATTTCTAAACAAATTTTGGCCTTATTGATCATATTATTAGAAGAGGCTTTTATTAAGTATACTATTTTTACAGGATGAGGATGAATGTGTTCTGTATGCATTTAGCCGTGATACTTCTGTATTTTCGCATATAAGTTCGCAGCTACCTCCTATGGTCGAAAAGATGTTACGAGAAAACAAACCGTCTGCCATCTACGAGGTTTTTTTCATATGCGGATTCGAAGAAACTTTTTACTTTCGTTAACCAGATAAAAATGATTAACTTTTTAATTTGAAGGAACAACGACGAATGTGGGCCCATTCGTTGTTTTTCATTTCTCAGGAGAGAGCCGTTTATCGACGTCTTCTTCAAGCACACAAAGTAATCATGTACGTAGTTTTTATTTTTCGTAATATATTCTATTCGTTCATCCGATATCGTTCTAACCCTTTGATTCGGTGAAGGTTGCATTTGCTGTCCAAGAATTCTAACGTTTACAACATAACGGTAAAAATGGTACGAGAGTTGAATCGCTTGAAAGCCAAATTGGAATTATTTGATGAAAGGTATTTATTAGTTATTTTTAATATTAAATAACGATCACAAGGTTTATTCCATCGTTTTTAGCTTACAGTACGATGTACAGAAATATGAAGCTCAGGCACAACAAGGAGGAATAAGTGAGACTTTTATTTAGAATTTACCTGATTATTGAAGAACCTAATATGTTCTATGGATAGCTGATTTTCGAACTCTTGATTATTTTGCATTTCGGAAGCAACGCTTAGGAGAAACTTGAAATTATTTTTAAAAACTAGAACAGGTGGCTGATTCACTTAATATTTTCATGTTGATATCTTTCAAAATAAACGTTTTAAAGACAAGAATTAAAAAATACCTTCAGCTTAAAGTTGGGCTATTTTCAAACTGATATGAAAAGTTTAATTTAAAACATATCAGCGGGAAATAACCTTCAAGTGATTGAGATGCCCTTCTAGTTTTTAAAACCCTTACAAATTTCTCTTCATTGTTTTCTCGAAGACAGAATATCCAGAGTTTGAGGCGTGTTTCCATTTTAAAATTGCAATTAATAAAAAAAAAATTGTCTTTTTTTTTTGGTTAGCTTCGGATATTATGTTTAAGAATTGGCTCTGTAATCAGGATATTTCGAGAAAGATTTCACAATTGGTTTGTTTGTTGATGACGATGACGGATCTTGTTTCATATTAACGATTTTTCTTATTATATTGTCAGCAAGAAAGAGTTTTTGAACTGGAAGGAAAAGCAACGGTTGCCAATACGAAGACCATTGAGCTTCAGCGTAGTCCTTATGCAAGGAATAAAATTCCGACCGTACTCGAAGAAATGTATGATTAATCGATACAAACAATCGTTTCTTAGATTTCTATTAATCTTTTGGCTTGTTTTATTTTTTTTTTATTTTGAGGTATGACAAAGCTCTCACAGCTTATGACAATTTAAAGAAGCGTCCTAAGGGTATTTTTTTTTTTTTTAAAATTAACTTAATATGAAGTTAGAAGTGATAATTCACGAGTTTTTTTTTAAATTTTCAGAACATCGACAAACTGTGTTCGATAACACAGAAATGATTCGTATCTTGGTTACTTGTATAAAATTGAGGGATCGTATTCTTTACGATATTCATTTACATATTCAGTACGAAACTAGTCGATAATATGAACGGCAAGTCGTTTTTTTACGATCGATTTCAATTTTTCGTGCAATTTGTAGAAGACTGGTTGATTGTTTGGAAGATGTTGGAAAACTGATGGAACCGTTGGAAGCCATGTTATCTGATATCCGTGATCATGACAAGCAGTTGGAGACGGTTCAGCGAGAACGACAGGCCGACATTTGGAAATTAGTCGAGAATCTCGTATTTTATTAATCGTTTTCGTGAAACATTTAAAAATGTTATCTTAAACTAACTTCTGTCAAAACTTCTGTAGTGCAAGAAGATTAGAGCTATCAGAGTTGCCACTCATCGGCAGTCGAATTCTAATTTGTATGACGATTCTTCTCTCGGTGCCACTTCTGGTGCGTTCCGATCGTCGCGTTCGTTGGAAAACGTTCCGATAACGAGTTCGAGTTTAACGCTTTCATCTACTCCGGCATCTTCACGTTCAGAGAGAGGTACAATATTCTTTTTTATTTACGATGTGTTAATTAAAAATACATCCATTTGTCTGTAATTACGTATTTTCTCTAGTGAATGGTGGCTCGCATTTGACACTGTCAAGTATCTATAACAAGTGTGCTCAAGATACACCATCTCTATCGAACGAAAACGTTCTTCTGCGTACACAGTATCGTATTTACGGAAAACTACGTGAAGGTTTTAATAATATTGCAACACCTTTTATGTTTTTCCCTCCGTAGGTTACAGAGAGTTCAACGGAACATGCAGCAGTTGCAAAGTAAAGACGCAACTTTAAAGAATAACTCACTCGATTGGGATTTTCTGAACAGAAATCCAAAGAGCTAAATGCAATTTTAGTAATGTTTTAAAATGGTTCCTTATCATGTTGAAATCCAATGTAAATATTATATAGGGACATTTGCTTGAAATTAGCCTTTTAAACAACTGCTCAAATAATGTAAAAAAGTGGTGCGTTTTTATCTGTTGAGGCCCTAAGGGCACTGTGATATTTCGTGGCCCCCTTCCGTTTGAAATCTTCTAAAAATTATGTATATACTTGACGAAAGTTTTGATTTTTGGAGGCCCTAAAAATTATAAGCTGTATCCGCGCGCCTATGCCAAAACGCCACTGAATGTAAATACACAAAAAAAGGCTTCTTTTTCATTCTACGTTTTGCTAAGCTTTTTTAAATTCATGATTTATTTGAATGGATTTTTATTAATGCTCGGAAAATATACATTTTACTTTTTTTCCTCCCGAAAGGATCGAGATTAAATGTTTTTTAAAAAAAATGACAGATTAGTTGTTTCGGAGGTGAATTATTTCTTGTTGTTCTTTGGAATCTTTCTCGGTGGAGCCCAACGAAGACACGACGTATCGACACTGAGCCTCGGCCTCTTATACTGAGCACTCTTCAGATGCTCTTCCACTAGTTTGGGAGTGACGCAGATCACGTGCTGTCCCTTCCAGTACTTGACAAGATTTAGACTCTGCAGTGTAGTCACTATGTCTGTCTGTGTGATGCTTGTCATCTGACTGCGATTATAAAAAAAACCGGTAACTGATTTTCTCAAGTTACTTGTGCTTTTGTGTGTGAATGTTGTTTGCGACTTTACCGAACCTTAGATCCTTTATGGACAATGTTCCTCGAAAGTCTCTAAGGATCTCTAGAAGTACGTAAGACCAGTAACTTCTATAACTCAATTTCCCCAAGTCGGACAACGGTTTCTCGGGCGAACCAACCATCCCATCTAATTTCGAAAGCTCGTAACCTTGTTTTAGTAAGATATTAACATTAAATTAAAAGTGTGTTAGAAACTAGAACAGTAGCTGAATCACTTAATAGTCTTTTCATTGAACTACTCTTCTAGTTTCTAAAACACTTTCAAATTTATCATTATTTTGCTTCTGAAAGTTCAAAGGATGTTTCCACCTTAATTGAATATCTCGTACTTACTGAAGGCAATGAGGAACTTGCCGTATCCTTTTCTTTGATATGGTGGCAACGTAAGAATACAAGCAACGTTATTACCGTCCGGAGACTCTTTTTCCTAAGATAGAAAATCTTAAATGACGTTTACAAGGGGTGTACGATCGGACGACAAATTAAACCTTTGAAAAGTATCCAACCAAATGAGCACCATGTTTATCTACTTCACACAGAACATAGAACACAAACGGTTCAACGTCGAAATAAAGCGTTTTGTGATCGAGAAAAAGTTTTGCCAGCAGACACAAATTTTGACAGTAAACCTGCAATCAAAACTTCAGTTAAGATTTAGCTCCAATTGCAAACATAAAGGATTTTCAGTTCACCTTATGATCCTTTCCATCAGCTTCGTAAACGGACAACGTTCCTTTACGATAGATTTCTTTTCCGGGAGGTTGGCGCCAAGTACATTCACCCTGAATAGAAGAAAGGAAAGCTATTAGGAAAACTTTCGAAAGCGAGATTCCGTTTTTACCTGATGATATCTGTACGTCTTTTCGAGTCTCATGTACTTGAGACAATACTCGCATATAAACAGTTTTGGTTGACGTCCATATTCATCGGGAAACGGTGAGAAATACCATGCGTCTATTTCGTATTTTCCTATCTGTATCTTATCGACGTATTTCACTTTAGTAATCGCTTCGTGTTCTTTTTCCAGAGCAGCTGTCGTAGGATCCATTTCTGCATACGTCTTTTTAAAGACAAAAACAACCGTTTAAAACATAATTCATTTGCAGAAAGTTTCAATAACACTAAAAAAAACCTTCTGAACGTGATTGATTTCATCGTGTTTTCTCTTCTGATTACGAGTTATTTTTCTGTCCGGTTTCTCCGTCAATTCGTTTTGTGGATCTCTGTTCTTTTGTTCTACTCCTTTGACAGTTTCAGTGAAGTCGAACCGATCTTTTGCGACCCATTCATCTAAACGCCTATTGTCTATAAAATCGGGTACAAGAAACAAACCATTTGAATGAATAGTTGTCTAATCTCTCCACTACAACCGTTTATTCTTGTTCTTACACCCTTCGTAGTGTACGTAATATTCGTGTAATCCTTCTTGATCGTTCAGTCTCATCTGTATTATCTCAGCAGGTACTGTAATTAAGAATAATTTGATTGTTTATTGTCTTTGTTTTATTTTGTAAAATGAATGGGTGTAGGGAGAGATTTTAGATACGAACACCAAGTGTCATCCGATCGTTTAACTAAGTAATGATCGCCTATTTCAAGAACAGGATCATCCGTAAACATAATCGACACATTCGGATTTATTCTCACACTTTCAGATATAGAATTTTTGCAAGTTTCTTCCATTTTTACGTTGTTTTCGTTTCTGTTTGCGTCTTCACAACGAGAAACAACAATACTGGTAGCCATTTTTATTTAACCGTCGCTGACAATTATTAGCGGCGGCTACATAATATAAATTAAAAAAAACCGGCGGTGACGACTTTATTTATAAAAGCGCTCTAACTACCTGCCTGTAAGCTTTTAAAGCTTGTTATTTTACTTTTGTATCGCGGAAGCAAAAAAAATAACGAGTAAAATTCATAAATTAATAAAAACTTATAATCATTTTAATGAATTGAAGTAACCTCACGCAATTATGCATTGATATTTAGCTTTACATTTTTATCATATACTTTCTAGAATAGTTATTCAACTTATTCGGTCCAATGGATCCAAACAGATTGGAAACGGGAACAGGAGCTCTGACTCTGAGCGCTCGGAGCAATTTAGTTATCGTCTATATTCATAGGCGTGAATGTAGCTCTTTGCGCTCTTTTGAGCTAATGTATTTTAATGACAGGTTACCAGCTGTTAGCCGGAAAGCAGCTGGACTGCAGCAGCACCCTGAGGGTATATTTTCTAGTTGTTAGTAAATAGAGGAAGGAAAAAAAAAACATGAAGACTTGATTTATAATATCGAGGGTAAAGTTTTGCACCTTCTTTTCTTCTTGTCATATCGGACATTGTGTTTTATTACCGAGTTCTCTATTGCATTTAATGAAAAGTACTTTCAAGAAAGAGAAAAAGAAGATTCCAAAAAAAAAAAATCAAATGAAGAAGAGGAGAACGTCGTTCGTAATCCTAATCCATGGGATTAACGATAAATATGGCGACGTGTCGCGCAGATTATAAGTTTGCAAAGTCGAAAAGTTTCTTTTAATTATTAATTTGTGTGTGTTTATGCAATAATCATGGATGAGAAGCATAAGGAACTTTTGCTTTTGCATCGTTCAAAGTTTGTCTTATTGGTGGACGTCGAACATTTGATTCCTTGTCTGGAAGCGGAAGACGTTCTTAGGTCAGAAGACACCGATGAAATCCGTCGTCAACCAACTTCGACTGCAAAAGCAGAAAAATTATTAGATATTTTGACAACTAAAGGAGGGAATAGAGCATTTCATTCGCTTTGTATTGCATTGGAATCGTCTTATCCACATTTATTGACTATTATGTTTCTGGGGGGCATTTCCAGTCATAACAGCAACAAGGTTAATTCTTCAGGTAAAGTCGTTAACCCAACAACTTCTCTCTCTCTCTCTTTTTTTTTTATCCTCCCCCCTCTTATTTCCATTCAATGGACCTTTCCTAATTTCCGTTTTATCATCTTATGAGATCACGGACCAGTTCATTTTTACATTATAAAAGGGGAGTAGCTAGAGACTGGGAGGGGAATGGACGTTAAAGATTTAAACCGGAAGCACGTGTCGCTGTCGCGCGCCACGCGATAACAACGTAAACAATAATAATTACGGCTCGGATTTTTATGGAAAATATTAAGCAAAATGTTTCTCAATATGTGGCCCAAGTGCCAATTGTGAAGTAATCATCATCATCATCATCATCATTAGAGCAACTACAATTATGTTGTGTTTTTTTTTAATAAAAAAGTTGTGGTTGGAGAGGCTAGATGTCTGGTTGCTATTAGTTGTCAACTAGAGTTATAGCCTCTAACCAGTGTTTTTGATTAGAAAAAAACAAAACATATTTGCATGTGGCTGCTCTAATGATGATTATTTCACAATTGGCACTCGGGCCACAAGTTGAAAAACATTTGCTTTGTTATTGCATGCAAATCTGAGCCCTATATTATTATTATTATTATTACTATTATTATTATTATTATTATTATTATTAATAATAATAAAAGGGTCCACCAAAATAATGTATTATTTAATGATGACGTCACGTTTGAAGATGGAATCACCTTATTTTTATGTTATTTTTTTATCAACTTATGAATAATAAAACATTTGATTGTTTGATTTCGTAACAATTAATATTGTTTATAGAAAATGACTCAAGAGTTGTATTTATTTTGTGTTTTTGAAGTTGATAAGTTAGTTTGAATTTCATTTTAGATATAGCGTAATAAAATACAGGGTGAGTCAGATAATAAGATGGAATTGGATATCTAGCCTGTTGAAGTGTGGAGTGGAGTCTTTAATTACATTATTATGAAAACTCATTCACGTATATGTTTTGTTGTCAATGGATGATGACGTAATGGTCTCTTAATTGGAATCAATGAACGGTTTTTAAACTATTTTCTCTCTCTCTCTCTCTCGCTATGTACTGTATATGTGTGTGTTCTTTTTTGGACTTCCAACCCCAATTTTTTTTGTTCTATTTTCAGTCTGAAAAGTGTGATTCATATTCTAATTATAAACTAAGTCTGTTGTCTGTTTTAAGTCTTCCGTGGGTTTTTCAGTCCTGTTATTTTTATATTTTTCAATGATGAGGATGGGTAAAAAAAAGGGGTGGAGAGACGAGGGGTTAGAATTAAAAAAATGAATTTTTTGAGATTGAAAAACACATATCTTTTGACTCTTGGGTTATCTTTTAAGAGGTTCATTTTCTATCTCTTCTTAATTGGTTGTTGTTGAGTGAAAAAGATCCTCAGTTACGTTGAGCTGAAAAATGGGATTTGGTTGGGAGGATTAAGAGATAATTACAATCTGAGTCCACTGGGCCACACACTCAAATATAATTGGACTGACAGACATGAGGTGTGGTAGGTACCCTTCGAGAGAGAAGGGGGGGGGGGGTGAGGAGAGAAAGAGAGGGTCAGCGAAAATGTTGACAAAAAACATTTAAAATGACCCATTGATCCTGAGTTTCTATTTTTTTTAACAAAGAAATTCAGGTGGGAATTTTATTATTGAACTTTTTGATTGACCCTTGAGGTCACACTGTTGCATAAATCGAAATATATATCAGGTGACCACCTGTGTGTATTTGTTTCTATGATGTAGGCATTTTAAACTACTACGTTTTTACAATTACGTCATTTAGAAATACAGGTGGGGAAAAAAAAACGGATAACACGAAAAATATTTCATTATTTTATTTCGGTCTGTTGCATTTCGTGTTAAACGATTTCTAACTTTTCTATTGTAATTAAATTCAATAGTTTTTCGTGTTTTCGTAGCATTTTTTTTTTATTATTAAAGAACAGGAAGTTTTTTTTAATTAAAAAAATAAGGTATTTCAAATAAAATGGCCTGTCTATTGTTGTAATAATTTGTTTATTTCTATAGTTGTTTAATTAATGACATATAATTAGTAATTACATTTTTTTTTTCTTCTCTCCGCTTGTTTGTTTTCATCTTTTTTAAAAAAAATTTCACAAACACTGATTTTATTCAGGAACTTTTTTTTTTTAATAAACAAGAAGGAAAATTTTGAAGCATGTTTGCACACTACATCGGATCGGAACGGAACAGTCGGAACGAATCGGAATATTTTGATAAAGAATCATTTCAATGGGGCTCCGCCACACTTTCTAGTAGCTTGGATCGAATCTGAAACGCCACGTCGGATGGGATGCGGCAAACTCCATTGAAATGCTTGTTATCAAAATATTCCGATTCTTTCCGTTCCGATCCGTTGTAGTGTGCAAAACAAGCTTTAAAGTTTTATAAATTTATATGAATTAATATCACAGCAAAGAAAAGAATAAGATGGTCAGGTCACACATTAATTTTTTTACAATTTTATATAACATTAAACTGAAAAGATAAAAAATAAGTTTTCTGAAAACTTAATGGAGTGATAATGATAAAACCAAGCAAAGTTGTGGCTTAAAATAACCTTAAAAAAACCTTAAATAAAGTAAAGTTCATTCAAGTTTTTTTTTTTAGAAATCATTTTCTGAAGAAAGAAAAAAAAAAGGTAGAAAATGACTTCTTCCAGAACAATGGACACCCTAAAAGAAATTAAATGAAAATTTTAAAAGTACTGAACATAAAAACGAATGAAAAATATAAGCTTTTTTGTATAAGAACTAATATTGAGAAACGACGATATTATTATTATAATAGTAATTGTTATTATTATTATCATCATTATTATATCTCTGTGCCACTGTGGTGTTTTTATTTGGTCATTGACCTTAATTCTTCCATCTTTGATTTTATTTTAGTTCTTTTACTCGATTTTTCCATTAAAAGAAACTTTGATTTGTTTTTACAGATTCTAATTTGACATCTATCATTTCCGATTCCGAACTGGATGAACCAGAGAAGGGTAATTATTTCTCTCTCTCTCTCTCTCTTGAATTCTTTTTTAATTTTCAAGTGTTTCTTCTTCAATAAGATTAACTTTTTTATTATTATTATGGCTTTATCAATTATTAATGAGGTTTTCTTAAGTTTCGGTTTTTGTTCCAAAAATCGATTCTGGTAATTGACAGTTAATTTACCGTTTTTAATTGGACTGTGGACCACCTTCAGAATTTTGTAACTTACAACTACTTTAAATAAGATTTCTTTGAAGAAGATGATGATGTCGGATAGAGGATATGACGAAATCGATTAAAAACACAGATGCACGTGCACGGACTGTTCGTGACGTCATGGGCGCAGTGTTAGAGTGAAATTTGACGTTTCCAAGAAAATATAGTCTCTATTATAACATCAAATCTTTTTTAAACTTTGTTTTTAACAATAATTCTAAGCTGCAATCGTTTCTTGAATGTTGTGACCAAGTTTTAAAATCTTTTGGTTGCAATATTGAAAGGGTTTATTTTATATTATTTTCATTTATGCTAATTTTGCTCGACCCATGTTAAAGGTCATTGACCTCATAAAAGTCCATTTGCGCTTTAATGTTCTTGAGGAATATTTTTCAGCTTTATGAAAAAGTATGTGTATTCTTCAGTAATCTTAAGTTTCTTTTCTGTGTTTTTACGCGTAGAAGTTTAATATCGATTCACTAAAATCAATATAAAACTGAATTTATGCATATAATTAAGGTAATAGGTGTCCTACTAAAATAAGGACACTTGGATACAGTGGCAGATAGAAATTCACGTTTGTGATCTCCACTAGAGGTCGCTTTGTTCTCTGATCGTGTTTTATATTAGCGCTTTTGAAATATATATCGACTTTAAAATATTTTTATCTTTACGTAACACCTGTGTACGTGTTGTTTTTAGCTCTTATATCATATTTATTGTGTTCTGTGCAATGACAATAGATTAAAAACCAGTTTCATAGGACTTGGTTTTATTACGAACGGGTCTTATGCAATGGAACATTTATTTGACCCAATAAAAAATTAGTTCTCTTCATCAGATTTTGCTCAGAGTACTCAGATCGCTTTCTTTCCCCTTATATTCTTATGAAGTTACAACTGCTCCGAGTGTTCAGATCGCGTTCAACGTCATACTTAAAGACACGGCTTCTTTTCCAGTTAACTCCTCCTTTGAGGTGTTTTTTTTTTTGCTACTAATAGGTGGTATGAAGGATCCTTTTGTAGTAAACGTTTTGAGTAACCGGGCGTGGCTTCTGAAATATAACAAGTGAAAGTTACGGGTGAACTAGTATGGCGTTTTATTAACATTGTATTTAATATAGAATATTCGCCATGTTAGATCATCATTTAGCAGAAAAAGTAACTTCCATTAAGCGACATTATGTCGACTATTAAAATTTTAGCGGGTTTTGTTGTCTCCTCTTTCTGTGGTTTTCTGTGCATTTCTGAATTTTCCGCTGTCAGTTACTATGTTGAAAAAGGAGTAAATTTTTCTTATGGAATATTTACAATTTTCTTCAGGTGTTTTGCGTATGTTTTGAAGTTAATAACAGGTATTTCGGGTGTTGTATTTGTGTCGGAAATGTGCTAATATCTATTTGGATTAATCTCTGTGACGGTTAGAAAATAAGATAGAACTTTGTGAGGAGGTGGGTCGTGGTCCAGATTTTGGAGGGCCAATCGTGTTAAGGACCCCCCCCCCCCCCCCCTCACAGATCGTGAACCAAGTAATTCATAACGTTAATTTACAATTTATTTTAATTGTTTTGTCATCTTTACGTTATGATAGTCGTGATTTAGTTGTGACTAGTCGTTAGAGTATAAAGATGATGAACAACACAAGATTAATTTTTTTTTTATTTGGGTTTTATTTCAGATAATTTCAACTTGGATCCGATTTCTCTACATCATGAAACTGGTTCCATCAATTACGGTGAGTTTTTTTTTTGTTGTTCTTTCGTTCTGTTATTCTCGTTATTGTCTGTGTTTCAGTAATGAATGTTGGAAACTTGAGACAAATTTTTCTGTTTACTACTGTGTATATTTAACGCTCGCTGGGTACGGATACGGATTGGTTCTCCAAACCCATTTCTATTGATTGACCTAGAACTAGAGCTGTAGATGAAGATGAAAAAGAAGAAGAAGACTGAAAGAAAAAAAAAAAACTGAGAGGAACTTGAAAGGGTTTTTTTTTTGCTTCACTTTTTTATTATTTAGGCCACTGATGCACGTACGAACGTGTTTACTACGCTCACAAAAACCCTCTTTTTTCAGTGTTTCACCCACTTTTAAGATGGCTCTCATCCACTTAGTTCTTCTACTACTTTTTTGGCTGGTTACACACGATCAACTCGTAACTTATTCATCGAGATATTTCACTTCAATTTTTGAATTAAGGTGGTTTTAAAGTATAAAACGAACTCTTTCGAACTCTTGATTATTCTGGGGTTTTTTTCTTCAGGTGTAAAATGAAGAGAAACTTGAATGTGTTTTACAAACTAGAAGGGTAGCTCAATCATTTAAGGGTATTTTTAATGTTGACATCTTTCAAAATAAGCTTTTTATGTCAGTTTGAAAAATCACCCAACTTTATGCAAGACGACATTTTTTAATTTTTGATTATAAATATTTTATTTTGACAGAAATCAATATGAAAATACATTTACGTGGTGTGAGATGTACCCTTTCTAGTTTCTAAAATATTTTATAGTTTCTCTTAATTTTGCTTTTCTGAAAGACAGAATGGAAACATGGAAACATAAAGCATTCGTTCAAATCGTAATGTTTTGCAAAGATAAGAACATAAATTTAGTTTTTTTTTTTAGAAAAGGTAGAGAAAAAATAACCGCTGTCAACATAAAAATATGAAATGAAAACGAGGTAGAAATAGTTTTTAGTGTCTGTCACGATTTTGAGGAACCAAGCTAGGAGTTAAAATTCTCGAATTGATCGTCTGTACCCAGCTTTACATTTTATGCTTTTTTTTTCGTCTCTCTTTCTTGAGAACTTCTTCCGAATCTGAATCTTCCTTCCGATTTTTTTTCTTAGTCTTTTTTTTTTTTACATCACATATAGAAAAAGAAAGAACCTATAACTTCTGTGTTCGATTTTTGTAGATTACGAGGTTGAAAGAAGAGGCAAGGGATCGATGTTTTCGTTGCTAGGTTTTCATCTCATTTCTCTCTCTCTCTCTCTCTCTCTCTCTCTTCAGTGATCGTCTCTTAGTTACTTTTTTTTTTTGCAATTTTCGTTGCAAAACTTAAGAATACCTTTAAAAGGAATATGACATATTCATATATATTATAAATCTTCACACGAACTGTCGAAATACGATCGAGATAGACTGCAAAAAAAATGTTCGACGTGTGGCCAAAACCGACTAGTCGAGTCAACTTTACACTTTAGAGTTGGAACACACAGGCGACTTTTGAAGGACTTTTCGGCGATAAAATGACGTCGAAGGTCGCTGAGCTGTCGTCCGAATGTATTTTCTATGAAAAGACGTCAACGTTAGCGCACTGTTAAAAATCACCTGCATGTGAAAGTTGCCGACCTTTCATAGAAAATACATTACGACGACATCTCCGCGACCTTTGACTTCTATTTGTTGCCAAAAAAAAGTCTTTCAAAAGTCGCCTGTGTGCAATGGGTCTAAGAGGTTTTTACAACTGCTGACAGTCGACTCGAATAGAGTCGGTTTCTGCCACACGTCAAGTATTTTTTTGCAATCCATCGCGACCACTAAAAGTCGCTCGTCTATGATAAATTTAGAGATTTTCAAAAGCATTTCGCTGGGTGTGTCACCCGAATCCAGTCAATCACAAAGAACAACCAAACAGACATGTTTCTTGTAGATGTAGTCATCTTTTCTTCTGGTTTCCGCAGTTCCGTCTCGTCGTGTTCGTGTCGAGATACAATTTCTTCATTAATTCGTATCGACATCTTAAATGGACTCGAACAACAAAAGGAAATTGACAAAAGTTTTATCCACTTTTCTTCTTCTTATAATTTTATCGTCGTTGTCGATTTTTGTTGTCTAGAAAAAGAGGAAGACTTAGATTGCAATTTCCTTCTCAATTCTCATCTTGATGTTCGTAAAAGAAAATTAATAATAACGTTGATGGAAACGATTTTTCAGTGTGTCTCTCGTCTTCTTGGTTTTATTTTTGCTCCTAAGCATCTTCTTCATGATGAATATGGATCTTGTTTGTACTTTGAAGGAAGAATTTCTATCACGGCGTCTGAATTCCTGTCATATTCACTAAAACAAAGACAAATCACAACGCAAAGAATTAAACATAACTTTTTAAACATACCATTCTTTAAAAAAAAAATGGAACTAAAATAGTAATTAAATTATGAAATAAAAACAATGTAGTGTAAATTCAAAATTACCTTTTTCGACAAAAATGATTATCGATAATCATAAATAATAATCAAATACCTAAATATCAACCAAATAACTAAAATGGTTACTCAAAATGACCGTTTTCTATCCAAAAAAATGTACCAAGCCATCAAAATACCAAATATTGGGGGGGGATCTCATTAAGCCAGGTATTCACCATAAGAGCCACGAGCAAGAGCAAACATTTGCAAGTGCTCGTCGTAATTTGCTCGTGTTCTCCTAAAATGATCCGTCGTTTACAGTTAGCACTCTAATTTGCACAGGCATTTCAACAATAAAATACACCGTCCACACTAAACAAGTACGAACAAGTCTTTTCTTTGATATACCGCCATCCACGTGATCTTTTTTCAACACGAGCGAGCGACTGTTTGCTCGCTCGCTAAGTGGTACTCACGAGACGATTATAGAGTGAGAATGCTCGCTCGCTCGCTCGCTCTGTTAGTGAATACCCGGCTTCACAGAAAGGAAAAACGACTCTCAACAGGAAAATGTCATATTTTACTCATTACTCGTAACAAACCAAATATTTTTAGATGACAAATATTGTCATGTATGTATCGTATCTCTATGACTGTCATTGGCATGTATACAGCAAAATATGACAGTTGTAAAATGAAAAATCATAAGTAAAGACATCATATGGTATGATTGTTATATATTTTTTTTTACTATTTTTGTTGTTGTTGCTGCTGCTGTAATATACGGAGCCCTGTAAAGGACATGCAAGATTTTTTTTTTTAAATCTCGACATGTCGACTTTTAATCTGTTTTATTCGGCCATTTTAATTATGCCATGTTGTTCGCACCATACTCTAATAGTTAAATTATTGCTGCTACAAGAGGGCGCGTGCAATAATTTAATAATTAGAGTATGGTGCGAACAACATGGCATAATTAACATGGCTGAATAAAACAAATTAAAAGTCGACATGTCAAGATTTTTTTAAAAAAATAAGCAAACGTCCTCTGCAGAGGTCTTCATACTAATATGCGGGTCATGGTTAGGCCTACCAAAAAAAATGCCACAGAATATTATGCAATGAATTATTGTATTATTTGCCCAAAAAATGGTGCTCAATGATTTATTAAATCATATCAATGGTATTATATAAAAAACCAAATACACCGGAAATTGGTTACTAATAAAATAGAATATGGCTGGCTGGCATTATGCAAATGAAGTGGAGTTAAATGCAGTCATATTGATGTATTTGTTGGTTGTCTCGAGAGATTTGAACCGCGGGATTATCGGAAATTTGAATAAAAATTGAAAGAAAAAACAAGTACAAAATTTGAATATGGATTCAGGTCTTCTCGAGTTCATCTTCTTCTTCTGGAGAAGATGTTTCTGTTTCTTCTTTTATATATATGTCAATCTGCGGAATCAGTCAATCTGCAGATTGCCTGATTCCGCAGATGGACAGTAGGGCCTTGTTTCCAGTGAGGTGAAAATTTGAGCTTTTTCACCAGTTGAAATTTTCAAAAAGTTTAAAAAATTTCGCTCCAGTGGAAACAAGGCTTAACATATATAAAGAAAAATCTTACTTCGAAAAATATGATTGACGTTAAATCGTATTTGAACAAAAGAGAAACAAAAAAAAATTTGATGGCCGTTTGTGTGTTCCTATGTTTTGTCTATCAAACCAAAATGATTTCTTTTGTTTATGACTATGATGTTACCAATAATATCAGAAGAATAGCATAAATTGAGATCTATACCAAAAAAAAAAGATGATTTAATAAAACAGAGAGAATGGTTGGTTGTTTCTTAAACCACAACTCCAACACAAGCTGACAAAAGTGCAACATGAGTTCGAGAGACAAAAACACAACCAAAAAAAGCAGATTTTGAAAACAAAACTTGAAACAACTGTCAGCAGTTACACTCAAGACAAAAAGCACAACAAATTTGTGACACAACACAAATTATGTTTTTGTTTCTAAAGTTGTCTTATGAGTAAACTGCGCAACTGTTTCTGTTGTTGTTGTTTTGTGATGAACTGTCCTCACTGAACAGGCAAGACTTGAAAAAATGTTGCATAATACCATGAGACAAAACAAAAGCCTTTTTATGTTTAACGACTTGAGACGGGATTTGGAATTGTTTGTGAAATCGCAGACCGAAAAAAAAAACACAAAAGGCGCAGAAATGTTCTAGAATTGTCGCTAATTTGTCTCGAAACACTTTGAGCTTGTGTTTTGTCAGTTTAAAGCCGCTATTACACTAGCAACTTTTAATGCAATAAAATGTGCAATGTGACATGCAACTTCAATGTTTATAGTGTGATATGCGACATGCAACTTGATAAAACTTTTCTTTCAACTAGTGTCAAACTCAGTCTCATTGAGTTGCACGGGTTCAACTTTGAGAGACTTTTCAAGTAAACTTTCTGACAAACAACCAATCAGGCCGTTTGCCGGAAACGATATCAGAACTTTGAACGAATTTCCGGTTTCTGAACTTCCTGTTAGTTGATCACAATATGGACACAAACCAAGGGTGGCAGACATTGAAGAAAATCATGTACGATTTACACTACGATTCACAGCAGATCCTCGTCTGGATGGGAAGTCATTTTACTTTTTAGCTGCATTTTACTGGCTAATCCAGAATAGAATTGAAATTTTAAAATTCAGTAAAACGCGGATTAAAAGTTAAAATGGCTTCCGATTCCACCGTACAAGATTTACCCAAATGTGTCGGCCCCTTGACGATAAACGAAGTTTTGAAAACTTGAATGGGAACTATAGGTTGTATTAGTTTGATATAGAAGTTTATTACAAAGTTCTAGTTGCAAGTCACATCACAGGTTGCATTGCAAGTTGAATTGCATTGGAGGTTGCTAGTGTGATACCGGCTTAAGACCTGGACCTGGTCCTAGCAGTCTCTAGTTTACTGGAGAAAACAAGAGACACAAGTATATTCGTCATATATAGGCCTAATATGACAATTTACTTATAATATTATGACAGTCTTTATTACCTCGCCCTCCCTTCCTCTCCCTTTTTGTTATTTTTCCAGACATAGATTCAATATTTCATTATTCAATAATTTATATTTAATGAAGAGCTCTCTCTCTCTCTCTCTCTCTCTCTCTCTCTCTCTCTTTCACCGATGTTTCGTGCTGAATTTAACCGCACGCAAAACATTTAACTGTAAAATCTGGTTAATATTTTAAGCTTTGAACCTACTTCCTCCCTTCCCTCCACACTTCATTTGCTCATTAATTAATTCTGAAATTTTAAGCAGGAACCTATTATTATAAACAATATTAACACATTTTCTGTCTCTCTCTCGTCTGTATTTGATTATCTGAGTAAAAACGTTTAAATCCTCTGTTAATCTACGTAATAATTTACAGTTGGACCCTTTTTAGCGGAGCCACTCTGGGAGACCCTCGTTCAGGAGCCACATATTAATTTATTTGGGGGAGGGAGGGGGGAGCGCCAAAGGCCAAACTGGAACAACTGCAAAATTGTCATAATTATTAATTAGGGTTCGCTACAAACTGCGAAAAATAATTTAGCCGCCAAGATTTTTTTTAAAACTATGGAGTTATCGCGTTGAAGAAGCACAATAGGGCTTCTACATAGAGGCTAAAATGAACTGAACATCATAAAATAATATGGAAATTTCTGAGGGGGGGAATTTCAAAATTTGATTTAAATCACTTGATTTTTTTTATTATGTTGCCATTGTTCAATTTGATAATAATTAGTTTAATTCTAAATAAAAATACATGAAATGAACAAATTGCATTTGGGGGGGGGGGGGGGGGAAATTCTACAAATGGGTTTTTGAAAATTGGCTCGATTTTGCATTTTCTGATTGTTAGTAATTACGCTTTTAATTGTGCTTTTTATTTGCATAAAATGAACAATTTCGATTTATTTCTGATCTTAGTAATAATTAGGGCTCAGATTTTTCTGCAGTATATCAAGTAAATGTTTCTCAATCTGTGGCCCACAAGGGCCAGTTGTGAAGTAACAGTCACATATATTATAGATCAACCAACAATTAACGGTTTTTCAGGGTTCATACCGCCGACCTGGAAAGTCGGTGATAATTAGGAAAATGAACATGAGTTAGGGAAAGACGGGAAAAATTGTTATTTTTTGTCAAAAAGACAGGGAATTATTTTTAAAAATAATTTCAACATTTTTAAAACTAATTTAATTTTGTATAATTTATTTTCTAAATTTTATTAACAACATTTTTTCAAAGTATTAAATTATTACTTTGAAAAAATTCAGTTTGTCAACGAGGAAATGTATAGTTGAAATTTGTCAGGGAAATGGATTGTTTCATTTCGGTATGAACCATGTTTTTTTCAATCAAAAACAATGGTTAGAGGCTAGAACTCTTATTGACAACCAATACATCTTAAGCCTGGAACACACACGCGGAATTCCGCCAAGGAAAAAGAAAATAGGAAAAGGGGGAAAAAAAAAGTCGTGTTCTTTTTCTGTAATTTTGTTGTCCACACACAGAAACAGGACATTATATTTATTGCCGAAATGGATTCCAATTTGCTTTTTTGTGATGTCGCATGCTTCTTTCTAATTGGTTGGAATTTGAACGGGGAATATTTTGAGAACGGAAAAAGTTGAGCTTTGTTCAACTCATTTTTAATGAATTTTCCGTTCACTTTTTATAGAAAATTGTTTCATTTAAATATTCTGTTGAGCGGAATTCCGCGTGTGTGTTCCAGGCTTTAGTCTCTAACCAGCCTTTTTTTTATTAGAAAAAAAGCATAATTGCAGTTGCTCAAATGATGATAATTACCTTCATAATTCGCACTTTGGTCACAAATTGAGAAACAGTTTGCTTTGATATTTTCCATAAAAATTGGAAGCCTGTCTAGTAATTAATAATAAAACTATTTGAAAAATAAACTAGTGAATATTCTTAACACGGAAAATGGGATCCGAGAAATTTCATTTTTTTCTTCTTAATTCGGTTTAAATATTTAATGTTTTATTAGAAAATATAAAATTTTTATTTGTAGCGCCTTTTTCAGAGCGAGAAATTGTTTCCCTTCGCTGCCGCCACCCTCTTTCCTCCCCCGGTAGTTTTCATCGTATTTTAGGCTCTTTTGTTTTTTTTTCATTAATTCATCAGTCTGAAAAAGAAGAAGAAACCCCCCCCCCCCCCCCCATGTTTTTTCTCTTTTCTTTCTGTAAAAAGAAAATATTGATTTTGAAATTCGGTGCCAAGTTTTTTTTTTTCCGGCGAGAAGATATAACTTTTCTGTTAATGACTCAATTGGTTGAAGTAGAAACAAGCAAATAAAAAGAAAATTCACACCACCAACACCAACACCGTTTGACGACAGTTAACACAAGGGAACGACAACGACGACGACACAAAAGCTCTCTTTTTATAACGAAATCCACATCTTAAATTATAAGGTTTTTAAAAGAAAACAATAAATTAAACCGACTACTTTTCGACCCACCTCAATTTCGAGAGAGAAAATCAGGACCCATGAGACTACTATTTATAATCATTAAGGTGGCTGAATAGATATTTATGTTGTTTTTGTGTGTCTCCGAATGGCGCCACTGCAGTAGCTATTGCTAAGCTCCATAGACGTTTTTTTTTTTGTAAAATTTGTACGCAAAAAAACGTCAAGAATGTGTGTTAAAGTTTTTTCATGGCAATATAAACATTTTATTGTTCAGTTTGAAAATGACGGGTTTTCATTGAAATTTCATGAAAAACTATTTTCGGCCTTTTTTTTCAAGCTGTCATAAAAAGTTTATTTTGAAAGATATTCATCATGAAAAAAACTTTTAACATTATCATCACCAACTATTCTAGTTTCTAAAACACTTTTGGATTTTTTTTTTTCGTAATGTTTCTTCTGAAAAACGTTCGTTTAAAAAATTAAATTTTCTCAAAACCGCGCGAGTGGAGGGAAAGGGGGGGGGGGTGGCCTCCTATAGAACATAATAGACACTCTAGGGGGGACAAAAACAGAATAAATATCTATTCAGCCATCCTTAAGACCGAATTTTTTTAAATAAAAACTCAAACATGTTTTTTTAAAAAATTGTATTTTATTTAAATAAAAAAAAAATTGAAAAATATGCATGAAAATTCTTCGTGTTTATGCAAATAAAATAAATGCAAAGTAAAACGATTTGGAAAACATTTATAGAAATTTATTTCAGGCCAAAAATGTATTTTTTTTTAGGAAGAAATAAGTGAAATTATGCAAATTTCTATAGATTATACAATTTGCTTACATTTGATGCATTTTTATTTAGAATGAAACTGATTGTAATTGCACATATGGCGTCATATAGTGATACTCAAAAGTGATTGGAACTTGCATTATGTGCATATTTCATGCAAACTTTTGGCTTTTTTGGTACACAGACGACTTTTGGTGGTCGATTTCGACTTCCAAATGGAAGTTTTCTTGGTGTTTCTTCTGTGGTTGCAATACATTCTTAATGGAAACTTGGAAAGGGATTCTAGAATTGAACTTCTTTGGTTTTATAGACAATACGACTTCATTTTGTGATCGAAGTCGACCACCAAAAGTGTTCCAACCCATTTTCGAAATTGATTTCTGGATTTCTTGTAAATGTCTGTTGATTCACCTTCGAGAATGTTCTTCTTCGAACTCTTTGGAGATTTACTTTCGATATTGTTTCAGCTTTTAACTTTTTGACTTATTACTTAACTGTTTATCAATCAATAAATGATGATAGAAATAAATCATGTATCAACCTTTCTGAGTTATTTTTGTTTCTCTCTTGGGTTCATACGATTCATCATCACCGGGCAGACTGTATACTATAACATTATAGGGTTTGTGTTTCTCCAACCATTTGAGTGATTCCAATTAAATTTAGTAACTCAACCACAACAAGCAATACATGGATGTACTGTTGTAGTAGTAGTAGTAGTAGTAGTAGTAGTAGTAGTAGTAGTAGTAGTAGTAGTAGTAGTAGTAACAGTAGCAAATCGAGGAAGAAAAATAGACCTTTTCAAATCAAGTGTATCAATTTAAATTTTTCCTAACTTATATGAACAATCTCTGTCTTGACTATTATTTTGATAAATTAACCATCTTCTTAAGGTGGTTTTAAAAATTTAGGTTTGGTTTTTCCCCCCCCCTCTTGTCTTTCAGGAGCAAAATTAAGAGAAATGTGTTTTAGATACTAGAAAGGTAGCTCAATCACTTTAGAATGATATTTTCATGTTTAAAGTTGGATCATTTTTCAACCTGATATAAAAAAGCTTATCTTGTAACAAACAGTACAGCGTGAAAACACCCTTAAGTGATTGAGCTGCTACCCTTCTAGTTTCTAAAACACTTCAAGGTTTCTTTTCATTTTGTATCTCTGAAAGGCAAGAAGAATCGAGAGTTTCAGCGGTGTTTTTTACTTAAAAAACACACATTCGTTTACTCTCCTAGTCGCTAACAGAATACGATTAATTCGAACGTTCAATTTTGTGTGACGCTGAAACTTGTGTTTTGTTTGTGAGAATTACCGTCAGTCAATGTTGGTTGTTTCTTACTATTGATGACGAGGATGTGAAAATTATGTTTCGATTTGTGTCTTCTTTTATAGGATCTCAGAGGCTTTCTCGTACGTTTATGACTCCGAGTCCTCAATCAATGTTTGCCCACGAGTACGAACCTCAATCCGACGTGGCTTTGCTCAAAGCCGAGCTCAAACTTTTTGCACACGAGCGAGAAGCCGCCGCAGCTGCCGTAAGAAAGGAGATGCACAAGGTTTGATGATAACTTTTTTTTTTGTTTTTTTTTTTTGAAGAAAAAAGTCGATTATTTCGAAGATGAAAAACCGATTGACGTTTTTTTTTTCTTCTTTTGATGTATGTTTGTTTTTATTTTCAGACGGAATTACAGTCGAGAAGACAGGGTTCGATTGTCGGTGGAGGAGGAGGAGGAGGAGGAGGTGGATCGGGACCAGGAGGAGGAGGAGGAGATTCGAAGATGTCCAGCTTGGGTACTCTTACGAAACACGGTAGTGGACTTGCCTTTGAAAAAGATGTTTCAAGTACAGTATTATCATTTTTATTTGGTTTTTATTTCATTTTATTACCTATTGTCTTTTTTTTTTTGTTTCTGTTGTTGTTGCCTATTGTCTTTTAAATTTTCATGAATAATTGAACGATATCTTTTTTTTTATTTTGCTTTTTTCCGTTGTTCGATGTCATCAGCATGTAGTTTTTTCTTCTTCTTATATTTGTCATTGTTAACGTTTTTCTTTTCAATTGTACAAATTGTATAATGTGTCTTTTGGCGCGACATTTTTCTTTTTCGCAGGCGTTTTAAGAGCTAATTGTGCGCGACACTTTTCTTGTAAAATCTTTGCTAGGAAAGAGGATTTTTCTATTGAGCCACTTTACATTTCGTGTAATTTCTTTCACACACTGTCTTGATTCTTATTCTTAAAGAGTATCGAGTTTATAGTAAGAGTTTCGAGCTGATTGCAGGTGTACTGAGTTGAATTGAATTGAGTATCAATTTGTTTCGACAAATTTCAACTGGTGAAAAAAAAAACATTTTACTATTGAAGGAAAGTGCTACATTAGCACGTTTCTTCATAGTAAACTTGTTATTTTTCACCAGTTGAAATTTTGACAAGCGCAAATTTTTACCCCGGTGGAAATAAGGCCTTATCTTGACTTAGTAAGGTTTAAAAAATTATGTATTATTTCAAGCAGGGTGGATTGATTTATTAAATCAATTGAATTTTTTTTCCTCGTTAAAATCAACATGATTTAAATTATTATTTAAATCAAAAAATGGTTAAACACCATAAGAATCAAGGGATTTAAATCACATTTAGAATTTTTTTCTTAATTTTTTTGAAATGACATTATTATAAGAATATGTTTAGGGCAGGTGAATAAACAGATTGAACACTTCGTTAAGCATGGAATTTTAGTTAATAAAAGGGCCATTTTATGAAATTTTATGTAAATTAATTTAAATTAAATCCGATTTTTTTATTTTTGTTAAAAAAAAATCATGATATTTTTATCCACCCTGTTTTCATGCAAAGTAGCTCATTAGAGGCTTGAAGAATGCCTTCCCAGTATTAAATATGGAGTTATTACCGCATCCTCATTTACGAAAACTGAAAAAGCGTCAAACTGATCAAGTACCAGGTGAAATAAAGCACGAAATGAATAAACGCCAAAAATGTGGCGCTTGTTAAGTCATCTTGCTTGAAGTCATGGAGACCTCCTGGCTAATTAACGGCCTCCTGTAGGATAATTCCAACCTCTAAACAGGTTTGGGTTAAGAAGGCGAATTTATTGGCTTTTTAATTGTTAATATATTTCAACATTAAAGCTCAGACTTTTTTTTTAACTCGAATTTGAATGAAATTTGAATAAGAGACATTTTATTTTTACTCCCAACAAAGTAATTCACCCAAACCCATTTTTTAGTAAAAAAAAACAAAACAAAAAAAAAAAACAAGGTGATAATTACAGAAAGGAAAATAACAGTCATATGACAATAAATTGTGATATCTAGTTCATAACCTTGTAACATTCACAATTGCAAAATCATACCTGTATGACTATCATTGACTGGTGTTACAACATAATATGATACTCATACATTGAATAGATCAGAAGTCGTGGTATCATAAGTCAATGACTGTCACAATTTAATGATTTTTTTTTTTCTTTAATGATGTTTCGCATTTTTCTTTCTCTAAATTCAAGCATTGTTTTTTTTTTGTGTATTGCTATTCTCAGGTGTTGGCGGAAGTGACAAAGCGTTAAGTTCGAGCCGCGATTACGACCGTCTTAAGACACAGTGCGATTCGGCAATGAGAGAACTTCAGTCTTTAAGGAGACAACATAGTGAAACGATTCGTAAATGCGAGATGGCAATGAAGGAGTCGGAGTTCTACAGGATACAGCACAAACAGGCTCTTTCGAAACTTGATCAGCAACAGAGCGAAACGCTTTCTCTTAGAGCTCAATACAACGAGGTTATGGCCGACAAACATCGGCTCGAACAAGAGGTCTCGAATCTTCAGAAGTTTCGAGAAGAGGATCGGAAAGAGGTTGTGGAACTTAGGAGGCAGCAGCAGGTATACATTTTTATTTTAATTCTTGATTTTTTTTTTTTTAAGTATTATGTTTTTGCCAAGAAAATTTATTATTACCTTTTGTTTCTAAGAAGTTATTATACGGTTGTTATTTACTCAAGATATAACGTTTTGTTATCTTGAATTTAATATAGAACACACTTGCTGCTGTTTATACAAAGCCACAAAACCTATTCTCTTTTTTTTTATTAAATATATATATAAAAAAATGGCTCAACAGTAATTTCAAGTGCATTAAATGGAAAATGTAAACGTTTTTGTTTTCTTCTTCTTCTCTCAGAAGCAAGATTAAGAAGAATTTCGTAGTTTATTAGAAACTAAAACAGTAAATAAAAATGCTAAAATTATTTTCCTATTGGTGATGCAGTTGAAAATTTTTTATGAAACGAACTCTGTAGTTTCAGAAGCAACACTAAGGAGAAATGGAAAGTGTTAGAAACTAGAATGGTAGCTGAATCAATTATAATAGTATTTTCATTTTAATATCTTTCGAAAATAAACCTTTTATAGAAGACCAAAAATAAAAAAAAATATATCGTTTGCTTAATGTTGGATCATTTTGAAACTGACAAAAAATATTATTTTAAAAGATATCAGAATGAAAAGCCTGTCATTTGACTCTGTTTTTGACACTAAGCACTTAAGTGTAGCACTTTTTTTTAAATTAATCACATTTTGCAGGATGTTTTTTATGTCAACGTTTATTGAAAAGGATTTTGAAATTGCCATAAAAAGCTTTATTATATAAAAAAACATGGCGTAAAGATTTAGAATATTTGCTTTTTTTCTATTCTAGTTTCTGACAAACTTTGAATTTTTTTCCCTCTCTTTCTGAAGTAGCTTCTCGTAAAAGGTTACGGTCATAAATACTCATTATGTCTGAACTGAGTTAGCAAATTTGCTCATGATCTACCTTAAGGATCGTAAATCTAAGCTAGAAAATCTTCCTGCACACTTAAACTTGTGTAATTGTTATACAACCGAAACATTTTCAGATCTCGCAGTGTAAGCATTTTAGGTTGTGCCACTTCATGACTTTTTAATGAATTTATTTCAGTGTCACTGGCTAGTACTTAGGTTGTATTTGACTGCTACGTAATGATTATAATTTATACTTATCTGTTTATTTAGTGTTTAAGTATTAAAACTTACCTTAGCTATATATATATATTATATATTTAAAATGTGAGACTTGTGACGTCTTGGCGCCATCCTTTTATCATTTGTTACCTTTTTTTTGTTGACTTTTCTCGATTTCTTTTATTTTAATCTTCTTGTTCTGATCAATAAAGGAGGCGATGAATGAGAACGGTAACAGTGAAGCCATTAATCAGTTATACATCACAGCGATGCGCAAGTACGAAGCCATTAAGGACGACTACGACTCCCTTAGGAAGCGCTATGCCGATCTCATTGCATCGCATAGTGCAGCAGCTAGCAAACTAGAACTAACTCAAGAAGAAGTACTTGATCAATTGTTGTTCTTAAGCTCACAAGTCAGAGAGATTTAAGTTTTTTGTTTTTGCGTTACAGGTTGCCAGATTGAAAAAACAAGTTGAAGAAGTGGTTCAAGATCGTAATGGAGCTATTCGAGAGCGAAATGGTCTTAAGCAGCAATGTACTGCAGCTATACGACAGTGGGATAGTGCGCTACGAGAGCGTAACGAGGCTAAAGAATCTCTTTCGAAGGTACACTTAATATAACACTTTAATCATTTCATTCGTCATTTGGTTTTCTCTTATAGTTTACTTTGCTTGCTTGAGCGTATATTGAATTTTAAAAGCAAAACAATTTAATCGTACACTTTTTCAGTTAAAGTATTGTTTGAAACTTTGATAATAATAAAGTTACACAATAAGTCCTATTTGAAATTAATCTTTTTACTGATAACTACTGTTCTTACTTGTTATTTGTTTTTTTAATCAAAAGGTTCAGCAGCAACGTGATGAAGCCATGAAGGAAATAAATCAAGCGATGGCTGTTAGAATTAAAGCCTCAAAAGATTTGGCTCGATTGAACGAGGAGCGTAACGCTGCAGTTCAGGAATACACGTTGATAATGTCGGAACGAGACTCGGTTCACAAGGAAATCGAGAAACTTCAAGAGGAGTTATCCGAATGCAATGGAAAAGTCAAGGGTCTAGAGGCTCAAAAGAAGGCCAGTTTCGAAGAAGTCGAGACGCTAAGGAGAGAAATTGCTTCCGCCCTTCACGATCGAGATAAAGCTCTAAAACAGTGTCACGATCTAAGAGAAAAGTATGGTGACTATGAGACGTCACGAGGAGATGGTTCCACCGAACGAGATGATCTCTCGAAAGATTACGATTATTATCGCCGCGACAGAGACGGAACACATAACAAAACTCGTAGTGCTGTTGTCGATCATACGAAACTTAACGAAAGTAAAGCACAGAAGGAGAGAGTGGACAATCTCGACCAGGCTAACCAAGAGATTGACAGGCTTCGGAAAATGTCCGAAAAACTTCAGTCGGAACTCGATGGTTAGAGCATAACCTCGCCATTATTTCCGTTATGTGCTGTAATGTTTATTTTTTATCGTTTATCAGAAGCGTTACAAGAGGCAGAAGTTTCTAAAAGGCGTCGAGATTGGGCGTTTAGTGAACGAGACAAGATCGTTCAAGAAAGGGAGAGTATTCGTACTCTATGTGATAAATTACGTCGCGAGAGAGACAGAGCAGTGAGCGATCTAGCTGAAGCCCTTAGAGACTCTGATGACATTAAGAAACAGAGAAATGAGGCATCAAAAGAACTGAAAGACTTAAGGGAAAAGATAGAGGCACAAATGGAAAAGGAGTCTCGTCTTAAGCACCTTAATTCTATCGGACACAATCACAGCCGTGATTCTGCTATCGATGCGGATTTGCAAGAATGGGAAACAGAAACGCTTGAGGTTGAAATGGTAAGCTTTACGTTTTAAGGTTTGTTTCAAAAGAATTGCTGATTATTATGTTGATGATTTCAGCCTGCATTGAATGATGACGAACTCATGTTCGATCTCGCCGGCGGTAAGGATGATCCACACTTTCCCGAGAGCAGCGTTTACATAAGTAGCATTATGAAAGGCAGTGCAGCTGACGGAAAGTTGAAGTAAGAACTTTTTTGTGTTGGTTGTTTAAATGCCGAAGATGGTAATTAAATTTGTTTCGATCGTTTTAAATTGCAGAATTAACGATTCGATCGTGCGAGTTAACAATATTGATCTGACTGCAACCGATAGGCGTACAGCCATAGATACGATACGAAGTTGTGAGGGTGGAATTAATTTGGTCAGTTTTTTATAATGTTTACTGTTAAGATTGTGACTGGGGATCTGAATATTTTTATTATAATTTTTATTAGGTGATACGTCGAAGGCGTCTTACGAGTAGTCGTTTCATTCAATCGATTCATTTGAATGTTACTGGCGGCAAAGGTGAGAATTTTGATTTACAAATCTTGAATTTGTAACGAATCTGTTTTATGGTTGTTGTAGAACATGGATTGCATTTGGAAACTGGAGTTTACGTTAGTCGAATTACTCCTGGATCTGTTGCGGCAAAGGAAGGAAACGTTGCTTTGGGCGATCGTGTTGTGAATGTAATTGAAGGCTTGTGTTTTATTTCTTTTGGGTAAACGAGGGGTTCTTCAGCTTTTTTTTTAGAGGAGGGCTGTGTAGAAATGTTAAAAGAACTTTGGTGACCATACAAAAAAAGGCTGTCCGCAATTACACATTATTAGCTAGCAGATGTCTTTTTGTGGGCCAGATATAGGGCTTGCGAAACGTAATTTGAGGACGACTGGCATAAAATTTATTGAAATATTTTTTTCGTTATCCGTTACCTTAGGTGAATGGAAGGTTCATTGATGGAATGTGGTCTGGTATCGAGGCAATGAAACTGCTGGATTCTGTTGGCGATTGTCTCGTTCTTTCTCTTCTTAAATGTGTCAATATTCCAAGTGCGCCCCTAAGTTCATCTTCTTCGGGTCACAACTTGCAAGAGAACGGAGAGACGGAAAAATCCGCGAGTCCAAAACCTTATATCGGTAAGCAACATGAAAACTCAATCTACAGCAGAATTTTATTTATGATGTTTTTATGTTTTTTTTTTTAAAGTTTCTGGCTCGCCTTTGAAGGAACAAAATCAGAACTGTTGCAGAGAAGGACTTAAGAAACTAATAACGAGCAGTTCGCAGACAGAGGATTCATTCGTCTCGTCTCCTAAGAACGGAATTGATTTTGTGAAGAAAAGAGAAGTGGAAAAGTCAAACGGAAATAGAAGTTCCCAACATACATTTCTAGATAAACTATTTGGTGATCATCGTTCGACCAAGGAGCGAGTCAAGGAAAAGTTTTCTTGGAATTCGACTCCGGCACCTCTTCAAGAGGAGGCTGTAATAGCCGAATTGGATTCGGTTATAGAACACTTCAAGAAAAACACGGGTAGCAAAAGTGGAAAGACTAGAAAGAAAAGTGAGAAAGATCAGGAAAAAAATGGCGGAACTTGGCCCAAATACAGAGGACCTCCTCTCGAATATAAAGAACCGTGTCCCGGAACGATGATGCATCGACGCAAGAAGGAAAGAGTCTCTATAACGTCGTTGCTCAATGCACCGAAGTTGCCAGCTTCGTTTTACGAGACTTCAAAGAAGATGGAACAACACGAAAGAAACCACGACCGTGAAGTGCATCGAAGAGAGATGATGATAGATCACGAAGGTAGTCGATCTTCGCGCAGGTCATCGGTTAGTAGTAATGTGGGTAATTCGGAAAGAGAACGATCCGGTTTCAATGTTTACAATTCTGAAAGTAATCATGGTCCGAGTAGTTTGCCTCCTCAGTCAGTTTCCTCCGCTATGAATCCACTACCTGTGATACAGCAGCTCAAGTCATCAGGGCATTACTTATCTAGTCCGAAATCGTCGTCTTTTCATCCACCTACGAATAGTAGTCGGATGCCAGATGGTGGAAAGAATTCAAGCCCTGTTCACTACTCCGGTAGCTCTAGTTTTGAATTTCCTTTAGACTACTCGGTGGTTTCTGCAAATAGAGACAAAGAGGTCTTAGAGTATTACAAGAACAAAAATAAGGCCCGTCCGAAATCTGCAATGTATTTGCCCAGTGATACAGAACGATTCTTGTCTTCTGACGGATCTTTACAACCTAAACCTCCGAGTTTAGATATTCAATCTATTTACAAGCCAGTGGGACATCTTTCAAGGTCACAATTGTCTCCCACTGATCCAATGAACCTCTCACCACAATTGACCGAACGATCTGTGCTACATCAGCGAGCTCCCAGCCAACCGACGTACGCGTCCTCTGGTATCGATCATCAGCCATCATCCTCCCTTTTACACTCTTCAGCGAACGTTACCTCTTATTACACGGTTGGAGGTAGCCGAGTTCTTCACAACCATCCTATTCATTCGCATCCTCATGGCAACATGACATCGGCTTCTTCTTCGTCATCGGCTGGTGTCGAATCTTCGTCTCCTTCGTATTCATCGCCACCGACTCTACCGTACATGTCTCGTAGTGGAGAGTCGCTTTTGGGTGGTTCCATACCTGAGGCATCGCCTCTTCCGGAAGCCAGAGTCTATCATCATCGTTACAGCATTAATCCGTCTCTTTCTCCAAGTCCATCTCATTACAACAATTATGGACATTCTCCTTCTCACAGTATGGAGCTTCCTCACTTTCATCCCGTGGCAGTGGCGCCGAAACGAATGATGCCCACTCATTCGCATCCTACTCCATCTTATCGCGGAAGTGACATAGTTGGTTTTGGAAGCTACGATGGACCGTCTACGATTCCGAAGCGATCTCACTATAGGATTCGTATACCGTCGAATCAGAGTGTTACTTCAAAGTCGTCAGCTGGCAAAGTTTCAACCGGTTCTATTGAGAGGGGTGAGTTCCAACCCGATTGGGTTAGTTCTGTACATAGTTGGAGAGTTTCGGGCGTCGATGTTGCTTGTAGTAGCGGTGTTGTATGGTCACCTCCTCGTTCTTCAGCATCCACTTCCGATCGTAGCAGTCCAATGCCGGCGTTTCACGTGGAAACTATTACTCCCGGAGGGACCGTTGTACAGCGTTCGATCTGCGACTTTCAAAACAAAAAGTAGTTTTTTTAAGTGCTCTTGATGGTTGTTTAAAATTAATCAGTAAACACTTTTTGTTTGCGTTTTAAGGCCATCTCCGGGTGAACTGAGGAACATTCGCATCAACAAGAGTGCAGAAGAGACTTTAGGTATCCAGATCGATTGCGGTCCTCGGGGTGGAATCTTTGTATCTTCTGTCAGCGAGAATAGTTTGGCAGCTCAAGCTGGAATTAACATAGGAGATCAGTTGCTCGAAGTATTTGGCACTTGGGATCAGAATTATTGGTACTAACTTGGGCTTCAATTAAGCTACGAGATGTTCTTTTAGGTTTGCGGAATTAATATGAGAAGTGCGACGTACTTGTTGGCAGCTAATGTCTTACGTCAGTGTGGGGACAGTGTCACTATGTTGGTGCAGTACAACCCAGAAAGTATGTGATAAGTGTAAACACAAAATGGGGATATGGCAAGCACAGCTTTGTCTAAGAGCCTAGGCACGCCAGAGTTAGTACGTGCTATGAGTCGTGGTCTGTTTTAATGTTCTAAAGTTACTCAATTTTGAAAATGCCTCATAATCTTAAGAAAAAAAATATTTAAGAATACTCGTAATTTCCCTTAAAGCTGAAGATGTTACTGAACGGAAAGGAAAGCAAAACGGGCCTTTTTAGGTCATTAACCTTTAACAAATATAAAATCCTTTGAATATTACAACCAAAACAATTCAAAAAGCGATTGCAACCTGGATTATTTTTTCAAAACTCAGTTTGAAGAAAAGAGTTGATAGAATCGAGGCCATGTTTTTGCAACGTCAAATTTCACTTAACGTTGCGTCGGTCAGCACGTGCAAACGCTGGAGTGTCTTGGCTCTTAACTATTTCGCCAATATAATAAATCGATTGTGTGATTAGAATATCGAGAATCTTTGGGAACAAGTGAATCTAGTAGCAGCAGCAGTGGGGGTGGACCTGATTCTCCAGTGAATACTCCTACACCCAGAAGTTCTCCGAAGAGTATTCGAAGTCCTTCGCAGATTTTGGATTTGGACGACAGTCTTCCTGCCTCTGCCACTTCTACTCTGAAGAGGAAGAATACTCTTGTCAAGTACTTTTCGCGTTTTTATTTGCAATTTTGTTTTTTAGTTATCATATTAACGTTATTTATTTAAATGAAGCACTAATTCGAAGGATGAGCAAGTGAGCGGTGATATTTATGAGCCGAGGTTTGTCTTTATCAAGACGATAACATCGAACTTGGGCATCACGTTTTTGGGTGGGAACGCAGTCGGTATTTTCGTCCATAAGGTTCAGCCAGAATCACCAGCTAGTGGACCTAATGGTCTTCGTTGTGGCGATCAGATTTTGGAGGTGAACTTGATGCTTTAATGCGAAATTAATATGAATTCTTACGGATATTTTTTGTCACAGTATAACGGTATTGACTTGAGGCAGGCAACTGCTGAACAGGCAGCTTACGAACTTGCAAAACGTGCCGAAACTATTACAATTCTGGCTCAGTATAACATCGATCGTACGTTTGAAATGTCATTATAAGTGTCGTTTAAGCGAACGTTGCTTTAATTATCCTTTTCTTTTCTCGGTCTTAGGTTACACTGAAATTCAACACTTGCCGGGTGATTCTCTTTTCATCAGAGCAATGTTCGATCATATATCGGAAAATCCGAACGAACTAAGTTTCCATAAAGATGACATCCTTTATGTAGACAACACAATGTTCAATGGAGTTAGTGGATTATGGAGGGCTTGGATCGTAGACGAAGATGGACACAAGAAGATGTGTGGTGTCATCCCAAGCAAATATAAGTGCGTTGTTTCTTTATTCTTACGATACAGCCTTTTTTATGAAGCATTCGTTTTGTTTCGGGGTAGAGTTGAAGAAGATCTTCTACTACGACGAAGTCTCGGCGAGTTGGATTCCGAATCTGGTTCTAGACGTAGCGCAATGTCTGCGAGACGTAGTTTTTTTCGTCGTTATAGGAAACATCAGCGAAGCAATTCGAGGGATAGTAAAGAACTCGCTTCGTTCTCTGACGTTTCAATCAATAGTTACAGCGACTCTGGTACATTGATCGAGGATCCGCCGATTTCTACTTATCAGAGGGTTGAAAGACTCGATTGTGAGTGTTCGAACAGACTTAATTCGCTTTATATTAAACGATGGCTCACAAAAAATTCGTATAACTTTTACAAAATCTAGCCGATTTGGTGCCTCGACCCGTTCTGATTCTTGGTCCGCTGATCGATGTCGTCGTCGATAAGTTGGTTCAGGACTTTCCACACAAGTTTGCTCGTTGTATACCTGAAGTGATGAACGCTTCTCTTCAATCTATGGAGAAAGGGTTGCAAGAAAATATCTACATCGATTATCGACGTAGAGGAAGCCACTTTGAGTGTATCACTTTAGCCTCTATTAAAGAAATCTGTGATAAAGTAAGCGTTGAGAGTGAAAAAACAACGCTTTTGTCATTTATTTTGTCATAAATTCAATTTTAGACTTGCCATTGTATTATTGATGCTAACCCCATGGCTGCCGAACGTCTGCATAAGCTTCAAATCTATCCGATTGTTCTATTCATTAAATTCAAGTCGACGAAACAGATCAGAGAGGTGAAGGATCCGAGGTTGGTTTCGGAAAAGGTTACTACGAAAGCGGCTAAAGAAATTTACGATCACTCGCTTCGTTTGGAAAACGAATATAAGCATCTAATTACAGGTTCGTCGAGTGTGGTACTTTTTATATGCATATTCCGTTATTCATCGATTTAATCAGCGGTGTGACGTGGCTACATTTATTTTCTATGAACGTGTCGTCACACACCGGCGGATAAATCGATTACTTATGGAATGTTTGATGTTTAATTGTCTGTTTAAAATTTTCTATTTGTTTTTATCTTCTGTTGTTTAGCTACAATTCCGGGAGGAAACTTAGCGTATATGTGTGCTCAGATTAAGGCACAAGTGGATCAGGAACAAAGTAAAACATTATGGGTTCCAGCTGGAAGTATCTGACACTTGCCAAATACTAGGTACTCTTTAATCAATTTGAGAACGAGATTGAATTTAGGTGGAGGTTGGAGGAGACGTCCTACTAAGAATATAAAACGTAGCATAACTCTTTGAGCTTAAGAAAATTAGTTTGTTAAAAACTAAAAGGTGTGCGACGAAACACGTTTACGAGTTTGATTTTCTGTGCTTTTGTTTAGCATAATGTGGGAATTTTATCTCTTCTCGTTTTAAGATTTGAGCTCGGAAATAATGTGATTGAGAACTTTTTTAAAAAAAAACATTTTTAAATACTTAATAAATTAATGAAGCAGAAATAATTATGCTTTTTGTAATCGGAAAGACTGGTTAGAGGCTAGAGAGTTCTCTTAGAATGACTCGACAACTGGACTTAAGTTGTATGTTAACTTTGGCTTCTAACCAGTCTTTTTTGATTTCATAATTAATTTTAGCTTAATTATTAATTTATGTGAATACTTCATGTTTGTTTGGAATTTGTGCTAGGAATTTTTTTTAGAATGAAATTTTATTTTGAAAATATATATAGCTTGCATTTGGTTGTGATTTTGAGTTATTTTTTTCCCCTTTTCAATGTTCCAAAAAAAAGTGAATTAACTCGACGAGAAAACTAGTCTTTTACTTAAAATAGTTTTATGCCAGGTAGCTACTTAATATTCAGGATATTATGTTTCTTAAACATCTTGCGCATATAGGGTGCATTCGTAAACGAAAGTAAAAACAGTTAAATGTGTAAAGAAAGCAATAAAAATAGCGTCAGAAAACAACATGTGGGCAGAGGGGGGGTTACTGTACGTGCGTATATGTTTACTTCATGTTTGCACCGTGGCCTCCTCATAATATGAGACCTTTTATGACATCGTTTAAGAAGAAAATGACAAAAAACAAGCAAATCCGGAATTTTTTTAAAAACTTTTTTGTGAGGTGGAGCAATTTTACCCTTCTAGATTCTTTACAGATTCTTTCCGATTGCACATAAAAAACACAAGGACACAATAAACAACATTGTTTCTTTTTCTTCCTTCAATCATCTTAATTTTAAATTAAGAATTCTTTTCACTATTTCTGTCAGATTGTGTAATTTCATGATTTACTGTTATGTATCATGATGGGTTTTTACAATGTATAAGAGGGATACAAAAAAAAATACAAACGGGAAATGATTTGTATTGTTCACACGTTTAGAAACTTAATAATATTGTAGATTCAATTCTGAGTTGACAGTTACTTGTGCGCAGCTTCTTTACTCGATTAGTACATATTTATTACTATACTTAAACAAATGTGAAGTTCAGTTTCTTTTAATTTCTTACAATATATTGAAACACTTATTTTGTTGTTGGCACCTCTTTCGAGCTTTTAAAATATTTTTAAGTTTTTTTTTTCTCTGTACATAACAATAATCCCATTTAAATAGATGATTGTTCAATATCAAATTTAATACTGTAACTCTCGTTTAAATAGGCTAAATACGTTTCTTTTTTCTCTATCCATATTCAAACCGATCTCACGATTTTTAATATAATTAATTTATTAGAAAAGAGTTAAAATAGATTGAACTTATACAAAACTGAGAAATAAAATATTGTAGTTGTTTCTTTTAGCACACATACATTATTATATAATTTATAATTAGTGAACGTTAATGAAAATTGTATACATTTTATCATTTCATTATCTTACACACACACAAAAAGAAAGATCTCTTTTTAATTTAAAATAGGACCCGTCGTCTACAAGTAGTTTTCTTGCGTATTTTAAATTAGAAGAGGGAGGTTTTTAGGTAATATTGAAAGTTGTATTTTTGAGTGTCTTGAATGTGTACATATGTGAAATGTGTATATTTAGAAAGAGGAAAACGGGAAGTGTTAACTTGGAATAGTAATGAGAGAGTACCAATGGTTGAAAGAGTTTGTAACGTTTTATTGTGTTGAGCTTTAAAACAAGAGAGAAAATGATATAAAAATGTTTATAAAAAAAACCAACATGGATCGACTGATTTAAATATCTCGAAACGAACTTTTTATTTGAAATGAAAATTACAACTTTAAGGTTTTTATCGTTAATACAAAAATTAATATCTTTTAATTTAATTTCATCATAGGATAAAAGAATTATTTTGAATCTTTTCGCTTTTTAGGTGTCATTGTTGAAGTAGATAAAAAGAAGTTCCACCAGCTACTATAGCCACTGTGACGCTAAATCCGATAACTAACAGATAGAAGAAAAATTAAGGTGGTTTTAAAGTGTTAAACGCTCCTCCAACTCTTGATTATTCTGTTTTTTCAGGTGTAAAATGAAGAGAAATTTGAATGGTCTTTAGAAACTAGAAGAGTAGATTTGAAAGATATCAAAATGAAAATACTATTAAGTAATTCAGCTACCATTCTAGTTGGTAATGCACTTTCAATTTCTCCTTAGTGTTGCTTCTGAAACTGCAGAATAACGAAGTGTTCAAAAATCAGCTCTTCATAAAACATCTTAAAAACGTTCTTTTTCGAATTAATTGTTGATGGCAATTGCTAATATTTAAGAAAAATACAGAAAAACGTACTCATATAATTGCAGGAAGTTAGAGGTTTTGGTGGAAACATTTCTGCCACCGGAACTCCAGTGCATATTTCTCGTTCTTCAGCGGGTGATGGAGTCAGATCGGATGTTTCTAACGCAAACGAAATATAAAATCCCTTTATTTATATCCTTTTTTTAACGGTTTAAATTCTATATTAAAAAATCCATGCCTGGCAATCGTTCGTAACATAACTCGATGTCGTCGGCCAGTAACGAAAGATCGAGTAGTTCGGATAATGCATCCAAGGAATCCTTAGCTTTTTCACCGGGAAAGAGGTAATCGGATACGGTTACTTCACAATCGGGCAGTGGTGCAAAGACACGACACGGAAGTTCGTGGACGACAACTCGATCTTTGATGAGAGCAATCGTTAGGCGGAAATGTTTTTCTCGGCGATGTTCAAACACATGTAATTAGTTACCCAATTGTTCTTCGTCTATAACCAAAAGATCCTCGCAATGAATTTCGCATCTTCCAATCAAACTTCTAAAAATGTCGAGTCTCAAGTACTAATTCAAAAGTTGAATAATTTCTCGATTAGTTAAAAGGGAATCGCTCGAAAGAACGGAAGTTTAATGAGACTGAATTTACTCGAACACCGTCTTCAATTGCTGTATTACTAGGAACATAAGTTCTTCCTTGAACGGTTCCTCGTACTTGCATCGTTATGTTACAGTCTTGCTCTAATAGGTTGGATTCTAGAGTATTGGAATTCTTTAATGTCGAAAAGGAAAATATCATTAGTTAATAACAAGACAACGAGAAAGAATCATTTCAACTAACAGAATTTATGAGAAAGTCAACATTCAAGGGAGGTAACTTTTCAAGTTGATTCTTTTGACGTTTCCCCTTTTTGTCCTTTTGTCCAGACTGAAGTTCAAAAACACCATCCGGGTTTCTCAGCTGTCCGTTGATTAAATAAACAGCTTCGTCAATAGAAGTACAAAGTGGTTCCAATCCAGTCTGGCGATATTTAAAACAATTTGAAACGTTGAATTGAACAGACAAACAATAAATTGTATACATACAGTATATACAATTAATTATTACCCTAATCTGTTTAATGAGACTCGAATTTGTGTGTTTATTTGCCAGTTGTATCGTCAAGTTGATTGCAAGATGACATTGTAAACACTGCCATCTTGTAAACGCTACTTTGTATTCCGTAGGCTTTGGAATCGACTGAAAACCTCAAACAGATTTTAATTTTAGACTAGAACAAATCTATTTCTACACGAAACAAGAAATTTATACCAAAGCACTTGTGACGTCCACTGTCATGCAAGAAACTCTAAAAAAAAAAACAGTTAAGTTTCTTAGACTTAAAACATCGATTTCTTGCATATACTTATAGGGAGCACAACTTATGTGCAACAATATTCTTTCTGATCCTATCAGATTTGACTGAATCGTCAACTTGGAATGCATCTTATGGATTTCCGTCAACATCTAGAGTATTCATTATGAGCTATGTGGGGGTTTCTTTAAGGTTTTAAGTATAATCTGGTGAACCTGTTTACAAACTGCGACTGCTCTGGTCGACAACGTACTAGAAGTGGTGCAAACAAAAAGACCGAGAACGTCGAAACCACCCAACAACATCCGAGTAACCTGAAAAAAAAAAGTAAGTTTAAAATTACAGACGAAAAGTTAAAAGTTACAAAAGTTATGATCACTTGTCTCGCATGTTGAACTACGAGGTCCACTTCCCAATCTTCAATAGTTCGCGGCTTCGAATCGTCTTTAACGGATTCCTTCTCCTCCTTGGTCCCTTCACTCTCCAATGGTGTTCTTGCGAGGTGTACCACATGGTCCCCTTGATCGCCACCCTTTACGTGGTAAGAAATTATCATAAAAGTGACATATTTTTTGACAAAATTCATTCATTGATATCTCTCACCTGTCCCATGACAAGACCAACGACAGTTTCTCGTTTGCTTACTGTGTCTTCTATGCATTTCTGAACATTTTCACCTATTGTCACAGTTTTAACCATTTTATTTTTTTTAGAAATTACATGAGACAAGTTTTAATTTCTTGCGTTTTATTTCTATGTAATAATTGCATAGAAAAAAAAGCAGATGGTGGAGGTTAGTGCCAAATAGCACTCCTGGTGGTGAGTAACCGAAACAAAGAGTGGCCAACAGAGAGGGAATTTTAAACAGAATGCACGTTATAATTCATGTTCTCTGAAGAGCAATGGTACAAACCTCTATGAAAGAGTTCATTATAAAGAGAGGCACTACATTTGTTTCTTTAAAGTTTGTCATCTCTTCATAAAAATTAACCAAGTGATCAAAATTTAAAAAAAAAATCAAAAACTTAACTGCGTGCGTGAACGCAATTACGAAATTATACGTTTATTCAGAAGAAGAACTTTATGCTGAGACTTAAATGTCGGTTATGTTACTTTCTTATTAATAATTTTGTTTTAATGGGTAATCTCACATAAAAATGTGAGAGAAAAAAATGATAACTTTAAAAGTGTCATATCTTTTGAATAGAAAATGTCACAACCGACATTAAGTTTCAGCATACAGCTTTTGTAATTCTTTTGTAATTATAGTGTTCAATAGTCACGCGTCTTCGTAAAAATTAATGCTGTTTATTGTTTATTGTTTGGCTTTCCTGCAAAGCTTTCCTACAATGCATTTGTTTAGCTTTCCTGCAAACTTGCAAGGCTTTCCTGCAATGCATGTAATTGACCGAACTTGCCAATAGGAGCGCTATTCTGCTATACGGCTCTAACTTCAGGAGTCCTAGAAAAGCCACGTTAAATTATTAAAACGTACATTACTTACTACTCCATAGATAGCAGCACTGCGTCTTTTTTTTTTTTGCAAGAGATGGTGAGTAATATTTTGAAGCACAATATGGAGCTTATAAAATCATATAATTTAATGCGATGAGCTACCAAACATGGCGTATTTATTGTTGAATTTGTTGTACATAATGTACATTTCTATAAGAAAGGCGCCATATTAGTATTTTTTATCTATAGATTCACAAGTATGACGTCATGATGTAACTATTTTTTTGTTATTATCTAAAATTACACGGCGAAGTGTTTTTTTTGTTCCTATTTCATTTGTCAGAAGGACTTTCTAGTATTTTATCAATAGATATGGATTAATAATTGATTTTTTATTTATTCTTTAAAGAAAAGTGGTGCTATTTTCGATTATAATAAATAGTGAAATCGAAGAGATGAAGGTGAACTGAAAAAAGGTGATTATTCTTGTAAAAGCGAATGGCGCCAAGTCTTATTTTCTCCTCCTCCTCGTCTTGCCTCCCCCTTTCGCTCCCCTGTTCAATCAGCTGTGTTTATATGACGTCACTTATCTTATTAGCCAATCACAGTTGCGTTTATGTTAAGACTGCCTCTATTTTTTGTCCTATTGTTATTTAACTTTTTTTTTTTTTTTTTACTAGGGATTTTTGTTTCTGTTCGTTTATTTCGGTGCATGTGTCCTCGGAGTCCTCTTCTTCATCTTCTAATGGTAATAATAATAATAGCTGATGCTATTATTTCTCTTGACCGCTTTTTTTTGTGTGTGTGTCGGTGCATTCAACATTTACATGTAATTATGATTCGTATATTGCCATAATAGGCATATGTATCGTTTATAATATATGCAATATTATTATTTAAGCGTTTATCTCTTTATAATATATCACAATTTAGACGGTGAGTACGTTGTTTATATTTATTGAACATTCCGTTATTCATCGATTTATTCAATAGTGTTGATGTTATGTTAAATAAGAAAATATATATAAACTAGTGGGGTAACCCGTCATTTATGACGGGTTACCCCACTAGTTACCCCACACACACACACACACACACACACACAGATCTGGGATATTATATATATAATAATGGAATGTGACGTCACATTGCTTTGCTGGATACAATGATTTAATAATAAGAATAAATGTGCGGGCTGTTTGGGTGAGGATGAACCGATGAACGGATGAACATCATAGGTAATCCTAAAACCTGAGGCAGAATGCATATAGAAATGGATGAACACAAAAACCTTGGGATGAACACTATTAACATGGATGTATGCATGCAGAACACACAAATCACGTTTTGAATCGAATTAATTTTTTACAATCTGGGAGGGGAGGGCAGACCCCCCCCCCCCCTCCCCTGCAACCAACTAAATTTAACGTAACCCTACTTAATAACGATCTATAAAAAAAAGTATAGTGTTCATCCAATTCTATAAGCATTCAGTTTCGGGTTTTAGAGTTACTTCAAATGTTCATCCGTTCATCGGTTCATCCTTTTAATCCTTTCCGACTGTTTTGAGTGTCTTTATTTCAAGTTCTATTGTGTGTGTAAAAAAAAAACAACAAAAGAAACGGAAGTGGTGTTTTTGGTAATACAACTTATTACTTTGCTCATAAATATGAGAAACATCTTTTTCCGTTTATAATAAGATCATTTTTTGTTGTCGTTTCCTTTTTTGTTGTTGTAGTGTTTCGTTTTGGTAATAATGGTTTTTCTTGCTGTCAAAGTGCGAAATCGGGTATTTTGTAGATTCGCTAGTCAGTATGCAGAAAAAAAATGTTCGCAATAACCGAAACAAAGTCGCGCGACACGCAGACACTAGTATCTGGCTCGTGGGAGGATTTACCAATAGGTTAGAGTAGGCAGCTGCCTAGGGCGGAAAATTTTAGGCGGCGGAAAGTTTAGAAAAATGTTTTTTGGTCAATTTTTTGAGGTTTTTTTGGAAATTTTTTTTGGATTTAAAAAAGTATCGTATAAAAACAATAAACTGGTAGGCAATATAGACGCGGGCAGAAGTGCAAAGGGGGGGGGGGGGGTCGAATAGGTGAAGGGGGTCTGTGGGTATCCAACAGTGGTTATCAGGAAAACTGAAACTTCAAATAGAAATAACATCATAAACAATCGAAATTATTAATTGTTTGTGATCTTATTGTGTATTTTTAAAGTGTAAATAAAGACCGTCAATTCAGGAACAGAAAAGAAGGCCGTGAGGACGAGGGAGGGCCCTATGAAGTACTTTAGTCCTGGGCCTTGCATACCCTTGTTACGGCCCTGGTCTTACGGATGTGTTGAAAATGTTACAGAAAAAGGAGTAAATCACATAAAGGAAGCATCTTTGTGGTAGATAAGGTCAAGGTCATTTCGAAATTCAGTCATTCAAGGCCATTTGGCATCATTTTTTTCGTGTCATTGATCAGTCTTAACTAAAAGCCGTAAGCCACATAGACTTAACCAGAGCCTCTAATACCTTGTACACACATGAGTTAAATGAAGTCAAGTTAAATGTGTTTAGGTGAATTATACGGAATCCAGTTAAGGACATGAAAACAAATAAAAATTGACTTTATTATTAATATTTGAAATTGAAATAATAAATCAATATTTTGTCAATAATTTATATAATTATATTTAAGTATGAACTCAATGTTTTTCAGATTATTAACTGAATAAATTGAATTCGACCGAATATTGTTTGTTTGCCCTTCACGGGGCTCTGTAGAACACGTTTATTATTTAAATGCATTTAAATTATCAGGTGTCTACTAGGTATAACCCATACTTATTTTAAATCCTATTCTCAGTTCTGCCAAATTTCACTTTTTAACCATGTAGGGGGGGAGGGGCATGGTATTTTTATTTATTTCTGAATTTAAGAAAGAAAATTCAAAGTGCTAAGTTACCTTAATGAATTTAGAACTAATTAATACGCCATCTTGGAATATTTTTTTTTTGAACTCTGAATTCCCCCACCCCTTTTCTAGTTTCCAAATATTTACCTCAACATTGAATACCAAATGGTGTTTGCTGTAAACATTTTCTAGTAAATTTCTATTGTCTCTTTCTAGTATCTATCTCGAATCAACTTGTCTAGCAAAAAGCAATCTTGACAAATAAAAACACCTTTCACCAGTTGACGTCAATTCATGAGGGTTGGGGGTGGGGATATATAATACTTCCTCCTCCTCTAACACCCACCCATTATTATTAAAATATGAATGTGTCTAATCTGTTAATAACTCATAATGTTGAGAAGTTGATTTAGCTATAGTCAACAACGGATCGGTTTTTGTTTATTATAATGTAAACACTTGTGTGTATGTTTGTGGGGGACTTTCTCTTTATTCAAGCTATTCTCTGTATCAGACACATCTGTGTGTCTGTTTTATAATTCATATACCATAATATATATTGTACATGTACAGGGTGTTTACTAGAGGTGTGAGACGAATCTCAAATTTTCTCGAATCCGAATCTTAAAAGGTTCTCGAATCCCTCAAATCTTCCGAATCTCTCAAATCCTTCATACATGTATAAGAATCCTATATTATTCATTAAGAAGATACAAATAAATGAAATAATATTAAATATTAAATTATTAATAACAAAAAACACAGTGTGGCACTCAGGGTCGCCACAAGGTGATATTCGTGATCCTGGTACAACACCGAAATTGCAACGATCGCCGGCTTTTTTTTGTTTGTTAGCGAACGCTTCTATTGGACGTCAATTGGAGTTAAAACTAATTTTACCAGAGTTTTTTACCAGTTTTTTTAAGGTTAGGATTCGAAAGATTCGAAAAACTAAAAAAACCGCGTTTTCGAATCTCGAATATTTTTCAAGATTTGACGGATTCGAGGATTCGAATGTCCCATCCCTAGTGTTTACTATTAAAAAATATTCCACTTTTAATAACTCAGCAATTTTAATGGTACTGTATAGAAATCCACATTATGTGTGTAGTTTGTGTCAGCACAGTGGCGGACTTGGCCCATCGGGCCTGTTTTTTCCATTAGAGGGCCGATTTTATAGTTAAACTCGATAAAGATTTAAAAAATTGCACAAAAAAAAGATCAGAAAGTTTTTTTTAAATAGAAAATCCCAAAATGAAAAAAGGAAAATGCCACATTTTGGAGGGAAAAAAATAATGAGAACTAGAAAAACGTTTTTAGAAAGGAGAAATTTAGCTGGTTTCAGGCATTTTTTTTTTTAAAAAAAAAAGAAATTTGTTTTGCTCGCTACGCTTGCTAAAAGTTTGTGCAAAAGAAATTTACACTTATTGTAGGCAAAATGTGTAATTTTGGTAATAAAAAAATTGGGGCCACATTTAAAAGGGTGGAGTTCTAGGCATTTTAGAGGTTTTTTTTTACTTTTTAGGGCCAGTAATATAGTTCAATAGGAAGTGTTGTATGACGATTCCAATGGTGTCAAATAAAAGAACCCGTGACATATATCTGATCACGGGTTGATGCTGAAACTTGAGCAAAAAGCGTCAATATAGATCCTATCACTATGGAGCCCTGTAGAGGACTTTTGCAAAAAAATTTCTATTCTCGGCATGTCGACTTTTAATCTCGGTATGTCGACTTTTAATCTTTCTTATTCGGATATGTAAATTATGCCATGTTACGCGCACCATACTCTTAATAATTAAATTACTGCAAGCGCCCTCTTGTAGCAGCACTAATTTAATTATTAGAGTATGGTGCGCACAACATGGCATAATTAACATGGACGAATAAAAGATAAAGTCGATAATTATGTCGAGATTAAAAGTCGACATGTCGAGATTAAAAGTCGACATGTCGAGATTAAAAGTCGACATGTCGAGATTAAAAGTCGACATGTCGAGATTAAAAGTCGACATGTCGAGATTAAAAGTCGACATGTCGAGATTAAAAGTCGACATGTCGAGATTAAAAGTCGACATGTCGAGATTAAAAGTCGACATGTCGAGATTAAAAGTCGACATGTCGAGATTAAAAGTCGACATGTCGTGATTTAAAAAAAAATTTGCGTGTTCTTTACAGGGCTCCGTAAATGACGAACTTGTTGAACGTGATTTACTAGAATAAACATATTTTCAGTTTACCATTTATTTATATTTGATGGCCAGAAATAAAAGAAAAGAAATTCAAACAAAAATAGCAGCAATCACATGTGCGTAAGTTACATTTGGCAGTTTTGTCAGATTTTTTTTTTCTCATCATTAATGGCATTGAAAGAAGTACGACGCTTATCTTCAGTAAATAATAAAACCTTAATTCTACAACTACGTGATTCGAGTCATTGACGTGTGATGCGCACAAAGTAATTACAATCGACATTCAACACTTACTTCCTATTCTTCAAACTTCCTGAAGGTGTTTTTTTTTGTCAACAGCTGATTTATTTTGAAAATCTTGGTTAAGGAAAGATCACACACACTGAAAAAAAAACATCTCTCACTGAATCGCACTTTGTATGGCATTGTGACTAGAAGTGCCATGAATCGTGGAGTGCAATATGGACCATTGAAATATAACTGAATTTTTATATCTTTTCTGGTGGTTTTTCTAGTGTGTGTGTGATCCCTCCCTTATTCTCTGCATTTCATAGAATATTCTCCATTTTCAATGTTTTCCAAAATAAACTTTTTATAGACATTAATGCCTAAAATTTTTTTTGGAAAGATATCAACATGAAAATACGCTTAAGTGATTGAGCTACCCTTCTAGTCTCTAAAATGTATTCAAATTTCTCTTCACTTTGCACCTAAAATTTAACATTAGTTAATCATAGTTAGATGTTATATTTTAATTTGTACCCGGCTTTTAAAATTAGTTTTAAAATGTAAAATTCCATCGAACTCTAGTTATTTTATCTTTCCAGTGCAAAATAAAAATAAGCTTGAATGCATTTTAGAAACTAGAAGGGTAACTCAATCACTTAAAGGTATTTTCACGTTGTTAATATCTTTCAAAATAAAACTTTTAAAATGTCAGCTTGAAAATGACTCAACTTTAAAACAGACAATATTTTAATTTTTGCTCTATAAAAAGTTTATTTTGAAAGTTATTTTATTCCTGAAAAAGACAGAATAACCAGACTTCAAAAGGCCTTTTTTTTTACAATTTTAAAAACAGTTTTAAAGACTAATTTACTTAGTTATTTGGAGTTGAACACTTTTAAAGTGAAACACCTTGTATGTAATAAAAGGCAACCTTGCATTCTTTTAACCAGGTATAAATGAACCAATCACGAGGAGAAGTCCAATTATTATTATTTCTCTCTCTCTCTCTCTCTCTCTCTGTCTGTCTCTCCCTCATGCAATATATATTAATATATATAATATAACCACAAACAACAGCCAAAGACAAACATAATTGTTATACACACTAACGTATTAATAGTTGTGCTGACTGAAAAATTCCCTAAAATAAAAATGATAAATAGGTTCTTGTTTGTTGGTTCTTTTTGTCAACACAAAAGAAATTGTCATTAATTTATGCAATGACGTCATTTCTGTGGACTTTTTTTCAGTGGAAAATAAGAGAAAAATTATAATGTGAGCAAAAGTCATTCCACATCTAGAAAATATATAAATATAAAATTACAAAATTAAATTTAGAAGTTAAAATGTGAGAGTGTGTGAGCGTAGCTTTTTTTTTTGTGCGTTTCTTTTGTATTTTGCTTGAGGTCAATGACCTTGAGGTGTGTTTGATGACATTGATGTTTCAGGTGAGAGAGAGAATGGACTGAATGAATGTAATACGAAGAAAACTGTTGTTGCAGAACAAAACACCTGATTTTTTTAAACAAAATACACACCCACTTTTATATAATAAGTACATTTCACCGCAAAGGCATTGACTACAAAAAATATATATCATAGGAGAAGAATATTAATGAGGGGAACAAGTGGCGAGTCTTTTCCCCATCCTCCCTTTCTCCGAATTCCCCCCTTTTCCTCACAGACAATTAGAAAACGGGACGAACAGAAGTTGGCTCCGTTCTTTTTATGAGGACCGGCAACTTCCAATTAGTTTGTTGTGTGATTTGACGTTGAAAAGGGTGGAGCATGCGACGTCAGACTACATAATCAACCAATAAGAAGCTCCCGTCGTCATAAAAAGAGCGGAGCCAACTGAAGTTCTCCCCGATTTCTAACTGCCTGTCTTTTCCTCACCTTATAACTGACTTATTCCTTGTCTCCGCCCCCCCCTCTCTTATAATCCTATTTTTGTACAGGCAATTAGAAATCTGTACAAACAAAAGTTGGCTCCGTCCTTTTTATGACGACCGGCAACTTCTAATTGGTCGGTTATGTAGTCTGACGTCACCTGCTCCGCCCTTTTCAACGTCAAACCACACAACAAACCAATTAGAAGTTGCCGGTCGTCATAAAAAGGGCGGAGCCAATGTCTGTTTGCCCCGTTTTCTAATTGCCTGTTTTTTATTGTTTATAAATAAAAAAACAACTGGATTTTTCTTCCTAATTTATGTCGTTTTAATTAAGTAGCCATTTGCAAATTATGCAAATGAATTATTGGAATTTAGAATTCTTAACTATTCTACTTTTCAGAAAAAGGAAACTTTTATGAAGAAACTGAAAGTTTTTTTTAGAAACTAGAAGATTAGGTGAGAATCATAAAAGTGTAAACTTTGAACTCGGATTATTTTTGTCTTTCTGAAGCAAACTTAAGGACAACTTGACAGGTTTTAAAGAAACTAGAAGGGTGAGGTTAGTGGTTGAACCAATTATTTAAGGGTATTTTCATGTTTAATATATCTCAAAAATAAGTTTTTAATGACAGTTTGAAACTTTTAAGCAAGAAGATAGTTTTCTAGAAGAAGTTTTCTAGAAGAAGTAGAAGTTTTCTCCAGAAAAACGTTTAAATTTGAAAGATATAAACATGCATATTTACCTTTCTAGTTTCTAGTACACTTTCAATTTTACCTTGAAGTGTTTGCTCCGAAATGATTATTCTGTCTTTCAGGTGCAAAACGAAGAAAAAATTGAAAGTGTTTTAAAAACTAGAAGGGTAGCGCAATCACTTAGAGTATATTTATTATTCATGTTGATATCTTTCAAAACAAACTTTTTGTGTCAGTTTTAAAATTATAAAACTTTTAAATACTTTTTAATGTTTGACCTATAAAATGTTAATTTTAAAAATACTATTAAATGATTCAGCTACTCGTTCTAGTTTCTAAAGTACTTTCAATTTCTTTCTTTCCTTAAAATATGAAAGAGTTCCAAAATATCCTCTGTTCATAAAAACAGCTGGATATTTCCAGTTTTAAAATCTTTTATTTTTCACTTCAAGTTGGGTCACACAAAAAAAAATGCAAAAAAGAAAATCATGTGATGTTTTCAAAACTTAACACAATTTGAAACATTTTCAAACTGTCATGTAAAAAAAAAGTTCAATTTAAAATATCTCAACATGAAAATACACTTTTAAAAACTCTTTCAAAGTTTATTCTCTTCTTTTGTCTTAAAAGTGGTTTTAATAATTTAAGAGTTATTAATGAGTTGGTAGTGACGTAGTTTCTTTTTTTTTTTTTTGACGTGAAACAATTTAAGAAACATTGTTATCTTTTGTTAGAGTCCATTTAATAAGAAATCCCAAGGTAAGAATTTAAAAAAAAAAGGTTTTCAGATCAAATGAGGAGGTTTTCCGCATTTCAAAATGATTGCTATTTATTATCTTTTAAATTGGAAGATTACATATGTAGGTTGGGTATAATTATAGAATCTCCGGTTAGAATATCAATATGTATTGAAGGTTTTTGTTAAAATCTCAACATTCAGAATAAATCTGAATAATAATTAAATATTACTGAGTTTTGTGGTTATTTGGCTCATTTTTTAGAAGCTCATTTAGAATAATTAGAAGAACTTTGATGTTTTTCTGTGTCAGGATGAACTTTTTTTTAGAAAGAAATGAATGTTTTTTTTTTCTGTTGTTATTCACCTTTTAATTTGAAAGATGACCCAAATTCTAGTTTTTAATTTTACCTGGAAGCAAAGAAAAAAAAAAGGGGGGTTCACCATATGGGTCACGGTTTAGTTACTTTTTTTGAAATCCTTGGCCTTTACTTTGAAATAGAAACACAAACAGAGGGGTAAATGAACACATATATGTTCTTAATACACGCACACAGTGGACGGACACACCCACACACAGAAACAGACAGGTATAAGTGTCACACATATAGAGAGACACAGAATGAGTTAAGTATCAGACACAACAATAAAGACAAACATTTTTACACAAAGATACTCAAGTGTCACACACACACACACACACACACACGTGTGTGGCACTTGTTTTTCTTTGCGTGTGTGCGACACTTGTCTCTGTGCGTTTGTGACTCTTGTGTTTCTGTGCGTGTGTGGCACTTGTCTCTCTGTGCGTGTGTGGCACTTGTCTCTCTGTGCGTGTGTGGCACTTGTCTCTCTGTGCGTGTGTGGCACTTGTCTCTCTGTGCGTGTGTGGCACTTGTCTCTCGATGCGTGCGTGTGTGGCACTTGTCTCTCGATGCGTGCGTGTGTGGCACTTGTCTCTCGATGCGTGCGTGTGTGGCACTTGTCTCTCGATGCGTGCGTGTGTGGCACTTGTCTCTCGATGCGTGCGTGTGTGGCACTTATGTCTCTGTGCGTGTGTGGCACTTATGTCTCTGTGCGTGTGTGGCACTTATGTCTCTGTGCGTGTGTGGCACTTATGTCTCTGTGCGTGTGTGGCACTTATGTCTCTGTGCGTGTGTGGCACTTATGTCTCTGTGCGTGTGTGGCACTTATGTTTCTGTGCGTGTGTGGCACTTATGTCCCTGTGCGCATCGAGAGACAAGTGTCACAAACACACGCATAGAGAGACAAGTGTCACAAACACACGCATAGAGAGACAAGTGTCACAAACACACGCATAGAGAGACAAGTGTCACAAACACACGCATAGAGAGACAAGTGTCACAAACACACGCATAGAGAGACAAGTGTCACAAACACACGCATAGAGAGACAAGTGTCACAAACACACGCATAGAGAGACAAGTGTCACAAACACACGCATAGAGAGACAAGTGTCACAAACACACGCATAGAGAGACAAGTGTCACAAACACACGCATAGAGAGACAAGTGTCACAAACACACGCATAGAGAGACAAGTGTCACAAACACACGCATAGAGAGACAAGTGTCACAAACACACGCATAGAGAGACAAGTGTCACAAACACACGCATAGAGAGACAAGTGTCACAAACACACGCATAGAGAGACAAGTGTCACAAACACACGCATAGAGAGACAAGTGTCACAAACACACGCATCGAGAGACAAGTGTCACAAACACACGCATCGAGAGACAAGTGTCACAAACACACGCATAGAGAGACAAGTGTCACAAACACACGCATAGAGAGACAAGTGTCACAAACACACGCATAGAGAGACAAGTGTCACAAACACACGCATAGAGAGACAAGTGTCACAAACACACGCATAGAGAGACAAGTGTCACAAACACACGCATAGAGAGACAAGTGTCACAAACACACGCATCGAGAGACAAGTGTCACAAACACACGCATCGAGAGACAAGTGTCACAAACACACGCATCGAGAGACAAGTGTCACAAACACACGCATCGAGAGACAAGTGTCACAAACACACGCATCGAGACATAAGTGTCACATACACGAAGAGATACGGTGGAATAAACAGTTGAATATTAACGAGTTACTGACATACAAAGATGTTGTTGTTGTTGTCCATCTCAATATATTGAGGTGACTGGAGTGGTCATAAATAAATTGACTACATGTATTTATATTTTTTTATTATTAATATGACATTATTAAAGAAAAGATTTATTGTTTTTTATGATTTCAGTGAAATCTTTTGAGGCTGACTTATTAAAAAAAAAAGGTAAAATGGTTGGATCTTTGTTGCACTTTGATCAGACTCCGAGTTTCATGAGGAGTAATCCCTACATTCGACATGGATACAGACCCTACCTGAGTTCAAAACTCTGTATCAAAAGGTAGGTGACGAATTGCCAGTTTTTGGCATATATGTCACCGTCAATCTGCGAATTGCCTAGACAATCGGCAAAACCACCAACCTGCTAGTTAATCTGCAAAATTGAATACATTTTAGGTGTTGAATTTAGCAGATTCACTAGCAGGTTGGTTGTTTTGCAGATTGCCTGATTCCTTAGATTGATAGTAACATATATACTGTATGTTTTCAAAGACTGACCTTTGTTGTTATTGTTATTGTTGTTGTTTGTGACCTAATTTTGTAATTTTGTTGTTTTTTGTCTGTTTTTTTTTTTGCTTCTTTTATTTATTATAAAAGCCGACATCAAAATAAACTACCAACTTTTAATATTTAATATATTTTTTAATAATGAAAATTGGGATTGGTTTTTTTTTTTATTTTCTCAGTTTGTTTTGGTGGACGAATGAGACATTAAACATCTGGACTCACATTGGTGGCTGTGCCTTTTTTGTCCTCTTGTCTCTTTACGATCTTCTCTTCATCATTAAACACCTCGATGCCACTTTCGGAGATCTGATCATCATCACTCTCACTATGCTCTCATTCCAGGCAAATGATAAAATTTCAAAAGCGATGAAATAAAAAAGCCCTTCTTCCTTGTGTGTCAACATTATAATAAACATTATATATTTATTTTTTTAAATGTTTTTTAAATAGTTTTGTTTGGTTTGTTCGGCTGCTTACCACATGTTCAAGTGTCACTCGGAAAGTGCCTGCGAACAGTGGCTCTTCTGGGATTATCTGGGTGTCACGATAAGCGTCACTACAATCTTTGTATCTGGAGTACATTTTGCCTTTCACTGTTTTCCAGTAAGACACCTATAAGGAGTCGTATTTACTTAATGATTACGTCCAAGTTAATGCTAAACTCACAAACTTTTTTGATAGATAGTTTCTTCTCGTAGATCTTGATGAGCTTAGTATTAGCTTTGACTTAAACATCGTTAAGAATGCAACCTTCAAACACAAACGTTACATAAGGATCTGAAAAAAGGATGAGAACGCTTTAATAATATTGATGAATGATTTTATACTAGAATTTAATGTTTTATTTGAAACTAGAAAAGCAACCGAAAGTGCATAAACGGATTTTTATATTTTGTTTGAAAAGGAACGTTTTAATGGTGAACATTTACCATTTTTTAAAGAAATACGAAGGAAATGAATCTTATTAATGAAAACTACTGTAAAATTTATTTTTAAGAAGTCACCAGCAAATAGGACTTAAGGAATTTAAAAAAAATTACAATTTCTGGAGTAATTCGGGATTTGCAGAATATTAAAAGAGAATGAATTAAATAGGGATATTAGAACATATTTATCAAAAATCACCAAGATTAAGTGGGTTTAAATTCTAAACTCCCCTCAAACTTTGTTTATCTTCAGGCTTTCAGAAGGACAAAATTAAGAGAAACTTGAAAGTGTTTTAAAAACTAGAAGGGTAACTCAAATCATTTAAGGGTAAATATTTTTATTCAAAATGTCTACTTAAAGTTGGTTTCATTTTGCAACTGACTTAAAAAAATCAGTTGCAAAATGAAACCAACTTTAAGTAGGCATTTTTTATTTTTTTTGTTCATAAATACATGTACTCAATTACTTAAGGGGTTTTTTTTTTATATTTTTCATAATAAACTATTTATTAACCAGAAATATAAAAAAGATAATCTTCTAAAGGTTATCTGCTTAAAGTTGGGTAACATTTAAACTTATAAACAGCTTATTATGAAAGATATCAATATTAAATTACTCTTTAAGTGATTGAACTACCATTCTAGTTTCTTAGATTTTAATTTCTCTTTAGTATTTCTTTTCTAAATTGCAAAATACTGAAGTTTGAAAAGAAAAAAAAACAGCTGTTTGTAAAACATTAATCATTAAAATTAAAATATACTCCACTTATTCGTTTCTTGTTAGTTTCAAATAAATCTTTGAAATTCTTTCATAATTTGCTTAAAATAAGCGTTCTCCTCGTCTTTTGCATCAGTTTTCATGGTAACTTTAATTAAAGGACGTGTTTTCTCTTGTCTCTATGATAGGGTTGGCATGCGTTCTACATTTCAACGGTGACAGCTCTTTTCATAGCGTCCATTGGGATGCAGATCCATCCGAAGTACAAGTCAGAGAAATACTTTTACATTCGTCTGGCTCTGTTTTTCTTTTGGGTTTCGTACGGTATCGTACCTACGATCCATTGGTCGTTACTTCTTAAGGGTCTAGGTAACTACATAGTTCAGGTGAGAATATTAATTAATCAAATGTCGTTTTTGTTTGCAGGGCTGTAACTATGGTGGATTTTACTGGTCCTCCATGGAGACCAGAGACCCAAACTAAAACAAAAATCTACAATAAAAATTTATAAAAACGTTTAAACATTTTAGAATTTACAAATTATTGTAAAATATAACCAGGGCTCGGATTTTTATGTAATATCAAGCAAATGTTTTGTGACCGAAATGCCTATTGTGAAGTAAACTGCAATTATGTTTTTTTTAATCTAAAAAGCTGGTTAGAGGCTAGATGTCTGGTTAGTGATTACTATCAGTTGTCAGTTAAGAGTTCTAGCCTTTAACCAGTGTTTTTGATTGAAAAAACAACATAATTATTGGTTGATCTAAACGGAGGATTGTTACTTGACAATTGGCACCTGTGTCACAGATTGAGAAATATTTTCTCGATATTGCATAAAAATCCGAGCCATAATTCTAACATTTGTAAAAATTTGGGGCCCTAAGCTGAAAATCCATGCAAACCCTCGTACAGGTGGATTTTCGGCTTAGGGCCTATAATTTTTATGGCCCTCAAAAGTCGAAACTTTAATCAAGAACATACAAATATTTTGTCAAATATTTGGGACTCCGAAATCTCACTGTTTCCTAGGGGCTCAAAAGATATAAAGGCGACTCGGCCCTTGTTACGACCCTGCCCCGTTCAATCTATCTTTAAGGTGTCGTGGAACCAGCGGAAATAACCTGAGATTTTGTTTTTCAGCTCGTACTTCCACGAGTTGGAGTGTTTTTCATTATCATTGGACTTGCGTTTTTCTTTTACATAACAAAATATCCCGAAAAACTTTGGCCCGGTAATTTTTAACTTTGAATATTATATCTCGTACGATCGAATTCACTTTTAAAGTACGATTGTTTCTTTCTCTTTTTGTAGGAAAAGTTGATTACATTGGATCTAGTCATCAATGGTGGCACATTTTAATCGTTGTCGCTTTTTACTGGTGGCATAATACGGGTTTGTTATTCGCTCAGCATAGAAAGTACGACCAATGTTTAATGCAATGATAACGAACGGGTGTTAGATATACGATAGCTGAACCTTTTGACCGAAACGGTTTTTATTCGGACGCATAATTTAAAATAACGGATTCTTCTGTTCGTTTTTTTTTGTCTTGTCTTTTTTGCCTGATCGATATTAAGTTCAGGAATCTGTGATTTTTAATGTTCTTTCTTTGTTTTTCCTACATTCCACGAACTCATCATCACCATCGAGTTCTGTTATTTTTAAATTCACTTATTAACTTAACAATTAGTAATTCAACAAACAAACAAAAAAAGCCAAACGAATTCTATCGTTTAAATATTTTAACTATCGCAATTAACCAAGATAAGACAAAAATTAATATATTTCCAGTTTTATTTTTTTTAGCATCGATTACTTGCTAAGTCCATCAATGAAGATAATTTCTGTGATTCTAAAGTTCATCATAAAGTTATAAATTCAGACTGGAAGAAGAAAAAAAAACGGGCAAAGAGATAATTATGCTTAATTATGATGAACTTTATTGAAAGTTAGCATATTTTAAAAAGCCATTTTTTGATGGCAGATGTACATAATTAATTTAATTAGACCTAACAGTATTTTTTTGTTCTTTCCACCCCCCTGAATCCCCTCATCTCCCCCTCACCTTTCCACACACACCTTTTCAACCCCAATTTTAAGTTAAAAAAGTTGTTTGGAAGTCAAATTAATTTGCATAATTCGTAGTAACAAAGGGTATATCTTACTACATCGTTTCGACTTCTTAAGAGAACTCGAGCAAGATATCGAACCGTAGGTTTAAAACGGTTGAAGTCGAATGTTAATGCTTGTGAAATTTGTTGCACACAGAAGTCGAATCTTGTAGTACGAGCTCAAGATTTGCCAATTTCTCAAACGAATTGGCAGTATTTATTTTTATTGTTGATTATATCACTTTTATTTAAAAGATTTTTGTTTTTGCATCAAATTGAAGTTTTACAGATATGATCTGTAAATAATTAAAAGATGGAAATATTTTCAGAAGTTCAAACTTTCATCGATGTCAAATGTTTTATGAACAGCTGATTTTAGAAACTAGAATGGTAGCTAAATGACTTAAGTATTTTCATGTTGATATATTTCAATATAAACTTTTAATAAGACAAAAATTAAAAATATTGTCTGTTTAAAGTTGAGTAATTTTCAAACGGCCATAAAAAGCTTATTTTAAAAGATAACGACGTGAAATTACCCTTGCAATGGTTTATGAACAGTCGATTATCGAACTGTGATTATTCTCTCTACGAGGAGCAAAATTAAGAAAAACTAGACATTGTTTTAGAAACTAGAAGGGGAGCTCAATCACTTAAAGAAATTTACTTGTTGATATGTTTAAAAAAAAAAACGTTTTTACAAACAAATATTATACGAGAAAAGTGTTTAAAAAAGTTTTAAAAAAAATGTTTTTTTATCATACTTGTTTTTATAAAAACGGTCTAACTTGTTGGTGTCTAGCGGTGGTTAGGGTCTGAGGCTCTTGGCCCATGGTAATATTGGTCATGGCTTCAATCCCCGTGCAGTCTGGATTATTTTCAAATATTTCAGAAGGTGTTGGACAAACAAACAAATACATTATGAAGCGAAATTATAAAAGTGAATAAAAGATATCGTCTGTTTAAAGTTGGGTAATTTTCAAACGGCCACGAGTTATCTTTCTAGTTTCTAAAACACTTAAGTTTTTCTTAATTTTGTTTCTGAAAGACATTTAATAGCGTTTACACTTTAAAACGCGACCTTAAAGAATAAAACAATAGATTTTAGGTTTTCTAAATCATTTTAATTCAAAACAGCTATTATATCTATACATAAAGTGAGAAAAAAAGGGGGAGACGACAAAAGGGAATTCACATCTTTATATATCGTTAGTATTTATTCGGTAATGCAGACTGTATTCTGTCTTTACTCGTAAAGAAACAGTAAGCTGCTGTTAGACCGAATCCGAGGATCCCACCTCCGATACATCTTCTAAGTGCACCTGAAACGAATTGTTTTAAACAAACGCAACTTATAGTGAGGAACTTTTGAAAGTTTAACTGATCTGTGGACTAACCAGACGATTTGTACAGAAGACCCGTTGCCGTTCCGGCCACCATCGTGTTCAGTTCATCGTCTGTACCTCGTACGAAACTTAGAATTACACCGAAACCACTGTACATCACAGCTGTAAGTTAAAAACGAACAACGTCTCGTAAAAATAAGGTCACGTATTTGAGTTAAATCATCGAAGAATTCTTGTACCTATGACTCCGAGGGCATTTGCACCCATTGCACCTCGTTTAGTCATTATGTTGATTAATCTGTTCAAGAGAAAACGTTTTAGAACGATGCAAATCGGTTTGCAATCTCAAGAATCGGAAAACAAACTGAGTTCTTTTCACGCTTCCTGTGAAACCAGATATTTTAGCTTCTCTTAGACCCATGTAGACTCCACTGATTCCACCGATCGTGGCTCCTGATCGAAGTAAAATTTAAAAAAAATATATGAGAAGTAGGTAAAGGGTCATTCGAGGTCTAGATGACCATTACCAGTCATTACGGAACCACCGATTTGTGAGAAGGCTAATTCAAATCTTCCTCTGTGCCTCGAAGCTCCTTCTGGAAATATAAACTCAGGTCCGCTCTGTAAAAAGAAAAAAAAATGAATGAAACACCCTGTATTTAAAATCTTCATTTTGTGAAGTCATTTCATAAGTGAAAATATCGCCAAATGACGTCATAAGAGTTGAAAGGCAAACATTGGAGTTGATGACGTCACACCGAGTTGAGAAACAAACTGGGGTTCGATGACGTCACGTGCAAGTTGAAAGGGTAGAGGTGTGATTGGATATTTAGTTAGTGACGTCACATCGGTCACATATTACTTACTGGATTCAGATAAGATGGATCGACGTTGAGATAAGGTGAAAGTGGTGAAATAGGCCCGGATCCGCCTCCAGAATAAACTATGAAGAGAAGCCAAAAAAAAAAGACACGTGTTTCGTTTTAATGACGGAAAGGGGTTAAAAGGAAACCAAAAGGCGATGATGAAATCGGACAGAAACTCACCTGGGACGTTGAGTGCGGGGTCAGAAGGTGAATAACTCGGTAGGTAACTGCCGAATAAACCGGTTTTCTGTCTATCCATATTCATTATTGTTTCCTATATGCTAATTATTAATTGATAAGAGATTATTACAAAATAAAACGTCGTTTTCTGAACCTCCTTTCGTACACAACGAGGCCTAAAAAGAAAGAGGAAGCCTCATAGCCCTCAATGATAGAAAAAAAAAGGATATGACGTCATGTTGACCTTTATGACGCTAAAAACAAATATTGCAAGTTATAATAGCGCTTCTGCTAAGCGACATTACGTTGTATAGGCATTAGGATATCTTGCGTAGTTTTGAATCAGCAGATGCAGCAATAAGCAGGAAGGTAAAGGTGGACTAATATGGCGCTGGTAGTACACAGTTTTATGATTTAGACACCATGTTAGTACACCTCGTTAGTCATTTATTTGTTGGCTTCATTCATTAATATGACATAATGTTCAAAATGCTATTTTTTTTTTGTTCAATTTCCTCATAAGTGTTTTGTTTATTTATTATTATTGTACCATTCAAATCCATCCACGGTTTTCATGTCTTAAATTTAAAGCTTTTTAAAATCTTGTTGATATTAAAGAGTTTTTATTTTTTGTAATATTGGGGAACATTTTGTTTACCGCTTGAGTTTACACAAGGAATGATACTGAATACAACTAGGCCTATTTATAAATTTTATGAAGTTGAAAATACACAATAATAATGCCGCGTTTATAGTGAATATATTTCACGATAACGTCCTCCTTTGATTTGTATTCAAATTGTGTGCAGATCAGAAAGAACACGTGATAGATCGAAATGTTGACTATAAACGTTGCATTTCATTTCTCCTTTCAAAGTTTTAAGAGAAACTTTTTAAAGTTTTTTTTTTTAGAAACTGGAAAGGTAGCTCCATTCATTTTAGAGTATTTTCATTATGGTATTTTTTAAAATAAGCTTTTTGCCCTAACTTTAAGCAGTCGATATTTTCTTAAATTTCTGGTGTATAAAAAGTTTATTTCGAAAGATATCACCCATTCTAGTTTCTAACACAATTTTAATTTCTTAGTGTTGCTCTTGAGAAACGCAGAAAATAACAAGAATTAGAAAAAATCAGTTCATAAAATATCTTAAAATAGAAAATAAAAGAAGCAACCAAAAATGATTGAAATGTTTGCAAATGACATCGGATGTAATTGGGTTAGATTGATCCGGAAACGATTGCAAAAATGGACATTGAGAGGAACATCCCCAATTAAATTTAAAAACTAACAAAATGAAAGCATTTTACACAACAAAAAATATAAATGTAGGATGTTTGTCTTATTACAGTTGGGAAGTTTCTGTTTGATTATATAGTAATGTACCGGCATTTCTAAGTAAAAATGGGAATTTCAACAATTATTTTATTTTGAAAATGACAACTGGCATCAATTGTTATTAAATAACAGCTTAATTAACCATGTAATAAGTTACAACAACATAATTAACTAGATTTGTAACTTAATTTAGTTTGATATTTCCAGGCATGTGACAAAATATAGACAGGGCCTACATTAAATCATTTCCTGTTATTTTAATGTGGCCTAAATATAATATTATGCTAAATACTCTGGTCAAGTAGATGCGGCTTACGGCTCACGACTTAATGACGTCAAATGACTTTAAATGAATGAATGTTGAATATATACGATCTTGTCATTATATAAGACAATAGTATGCACTCCTGACATCACATCACTCTTTAATAACTTTTAATTCTCACTATTCTGGTTATAGTTAGCCAATTAAACATAAATGTTCCGGACAAGTCTACGTGACTTATGGGCCTTATGGCCCATGACTTATTAAACTGATTATAGTGACGTCAAAATGACATGAAATGGTCTTCAAAGGAGTCGATTTAGATTGGTCTTGTTGCTATTGTCTACCACGACAATGCACAATTCACGTTACTCCTTTTCCGTAACGTATTCAGAGTATACTTTGGCAAGCAGAGAGCGTTATGATTGTAAATTATTTCCTCCCCGTCCCCTCTTCTATCCCCGCCCCTTGCCCCCCTGATTGCAAATGTACTGAGTTAATTTGAATTGAATATAATATGTAAATATGACTAATGTAAAATAATGTAATGGAAAAAAAAAAACAAAAATCATGTTTGTTTTTTAATATTAAACAAACAAAACAAATTCTGAGTAATCAGTTCTTGTGATATTTTGTTATTTATTAAGGGGAGGAGGGGGAGGGGGGGGGGTGACTGAGATAAAATTTATAAGAAAATATATTTTTCTTGTCATGTTCGACAATTGATCATTATGTAAAAGAATGCATTTTATTGTACATAATATACTACTATTACTAATAATAATAATAGAGAAAGCGTATTAAATATTAGTATTCAAGGTTGATTAGGAGGAAATATAAAAGGAAAGTTGTTCGTTTGAAATTGTCCCATTTTATATTTTGACGATGGAGAGGTTCAAGTGGAGTTCTCCTCCTCCTCCTTCTTCTTCTTCTTCTTGTTCTTCTGGTCATTCAGTTTCAGTTTCATGGTGGTTCTTAATTTTCGTGTGGGTCGTACTGGCAACAACAATTACGGCCCAACAAGAACAACGACAAGGGAGCCGAGTTCCGAGTGTTCAATGCGATTACCTTAAATATGGCAATGAAACTGTTTATGATTTTCAGGCTGAGGATCTTATGGGTACCAGAAATATTAGTTTAGCAGATTATCGTGGAAAGGTATTATTGTTAATAGAATATTTAAGTAAAATGTAATTAATTGCAATGCAAATAATGATGATACGTATTTTTTTTTTAAAAAAAAAAATAATCTTGACCTGAAGCAACTTAAAAAGGGACAAGGTCATTTTTGTCAGAAGTTGCAATATTTATTGTTGCATTTTTTTTTTCTGCTTCTTCAATTTAAGTATTGTTGTGCAATAAATGTATTACTATTGATAATAATTTTTTATTAATATAAAAATTTAGCCAATCATTTATTATAGTTATGTTTACAGACTTTTAAGTTCTGAAAGTTATGTTTTTTAAGCCTTTTAAACTGGTTTTGACGTGTAAACAAACGCCTTTCGAACTCTTGATTAATTTTGTTTTTCAGGTGCAAAATAAAGAAAGGAAAAAAAAAACTTGAATGTGTTTTTTGAAACTAGAAGGGTCGCCTCTATCACTTCAGAGTAGATTTTTATGTTGATATATCTTTCAAAATAAGCTTTTTATGTCAGTTTAAAAAATAATACAACTTTAAGAAGAAGTCGATATTTTAAACTTTTTGTCTATAAAAAGTTTATTTTGAAAGATATATCAAATATGAAAATATTCTTAAGTGATTGAGCTATAAATAAACCTTCTAGTTGTTAAAATACGTTCTAGTTTCTCTTAATTTTTGCTTTTCTGAAAGACAAAATAATCAAAGTTCGAAAATCAGCTGTTGTTCATAAAACATTTTAATAAAGAAATTATCAACGAACTTATCAATATAATTTATTATCAAGAAAGTCAAGAACGTTCTAGATTTACCATAAAACTTAAAAATAAGGGATATCAATTTTTGGATCGATTTTTTGAAAGTTAGAATAAGATCGATTTTAATCAATTAATCAGGTGTCGATTTTTTCCTTTTAAATATTGAAAATCTGATTTTACACAACAAAAAAAACAATGTAAACATCGTTCAAAATGAATCATAATCGTGCCTTTTTAGTATTGTTTTCATATCTTTGTTATTTTCTATAAATGATAAAAAGGATCGATCGTTTTTTTATCGATTATTTTGTTCTCTCCGAATCGATTGATCGTTGAAAATAAAAATTAGCATTTTTGTGCTATAATTTTGCAGTAAAGGCCCAAATTCAAGAAACCCATGTTTTATTTGAATACCTTTGATTTTAAAAAGAGGGGTTGTGTTATTATTAGAATATTGTTTTCAGAATTTTAAAGTTTTATATATATTTTTTTAACACATTTTGTAATTCTATTTTGAACTTTTCTAGGTTCTAATTATAAGTAATGTTGCAACTTACTGAGCTTTAACCCACCATTATCATGGTCTGAATGCACTACAATCTAATTATTCTGATGATATCACTATTTTGGGATTTCCATGTAATCAGTTTGGGCTGGTAAATATTATTATTATACTATACTCACCTTTTTCTTTTCTTCTTTTATCAAAAATCTTTGTTTTTTTTTTTGCATTATTTTTCTTTCAGACAATAAGTTTATTTTTTTTTTTTTTGTAAAATATACAGTTTGTTGAATTTTAAATTTCAATAACTAATGATCTCATTTTTTGAAGTCCTTGACCAACTTCTAAGAACAAGTAAAGAAGAAGTTCTATAAATTTGTCAAACCTGATTTAAAAAAAAAATGGGGAGTTTTCTTAAGTTAAGAAAATTTTTGTTGTTATTGACATAATAAAATAATTGGGGTTTGATGATGCGCACTTGGACATTAAAGTGTTCTGAGTTGATAATGAGTCACTTCCGGTGGCGCTAATCTAGCGCCAAATTGAACAAACGCCAATTTGTGGAACAAACGCTAAAGTGAACAAGTTCCAAACTGAACAAACACCAAATTAAATAAATGCCAATTGGAAGAAGTGACAAATTTAACAAATGCCAAACGGAACAAACGCTAAACTGAAGAAAATACCAAAATATTTTTGATGGTTATACTCAGTTTGGCGTTTGTTAAATTTGGCGCTTAATCAGTTTGCATTCGTAACTTATTTTATTTTAATTATAATATGTATTGTAGCAAGAACCTGGAGCCAATGGAACTGAAATTATAAATGGGATACAGTTTGTCCGTCCGGGAAATGGTTTTCTACCAAATTTTGAACTTTTTAAAAAGAATGACGTGAATGGAGAGGAGGAACAACCAATTTTTACTTATCTTAAAGTGAGAATTTATTAAAAAAAAATTTTAACTAATTTTATACTAGACCCCCCCCCCCCACTAATTATTTATAAACCTGTTGTTTTAATTTATTATTTTTTTTTTTTTAGAAATATTGTCCTTCAACACGAACTGGATTTGCATCCAAAGATAGTCTTACTTATAATAGGTTTCAGGTAAATGATATTCGTTGGAATTTTGAAAAATTCCTTATTAGTCGAAATGGAATTCCTATTATGAGGTTCGATCCATCAACAAATCCAATGGATATGATTGAAGATGTGGAAACATTAATTTCACGTTATGATATTTAATTAAAATGACTAGAAATAATAAAATTCGCCACAGATAATTAAAAATTGAGGAGCTTTTTTTTTTTTCAAAACGTAACATGTCCATATTTTGACCTAACCTATTTTATTGCAGTTTTATAATCAGGAAAACTAATTACAAAACTGCAATAAGATAGGTAGGCCAAAGCTGAAAGCATAAAACTGAAACGATATCTGTAAAAAAAATTCCCAAAGCCACTCAAAGTTTAGGTTTCCTGAAAAATTTGAGCAACGGGACATGTGACGTTTTGAAGAAAAAAACCCTCCAAATTTGTGATACTGATTAATATTAACTACAAATTTATATTTATTCTACTTTTAACTTGGTGATTAAATTTTCGTATGACAAATAATTAATCAACTGCTAAAAAAAAGCAAGTTAATTATTTTGATGATTTGGTCGTAATTGTCTATTTTGAAGATATTTTTGTGCATTCAACTTCAAAATATTCAGAAAAGTCCATTTTGAAAATTCTCTGTTATCAAGGAACAAAAGGTGTTTAAAATAGTTTATTTTGTAGCAATGTTAACTGCTTTCAATATGTTTAAACTATATTAATTATATTTATTAATAACGTACATGTTCATGTGTTTTTTCTTTTCTTTTAACATTAGTTTCGACAGTTGTGTCTGATATTATTGTAATTTGTACCCGGCTTCATGTTGGCTAACTAAATATATATTTTGTTTTTGTCTCCTCGGATGGCGCCACAGTAGTGGCTAATGCTAATTTCAATAGATTTTTTTTTGTGGAAAATTTGGACGCAAAAACCTCAAACGAACATTTTTAGAAACAACATTATGAAGAAATTCAAATTATTTTCGAAATTAGAATTTTAAAAGATTATGCTAAAAGTGTTTTCATGTTTTCAGCCATCTTAAGAGGGGTTTATAAGGAGGGCCGGAGAACAAAAATAGCCAAATTCAAAGAGGTATTCATTATTTGAATTCGGGAACAAAAAATGATTGTTTTGGGACCAATAAGACCAAACACACAAGTTGAATTCTGTCTAATATGGATTTAACTAAGAATTGTTTGATTTTTGTTTTGTTTGAGTTACGGCATTTAATAGCAACTGTTTTACTGGATTGAACCATTTCCAGCTTAATGCCATTTGACACCATAAGTTGAGGGAAGGTCTGGTCGTGTTCAGATCATGCATGGTACAAGAAACTTATTATTTTTGCTTGATAAAAAATATATTATATAATATTATATTTTTTACAAACTGCTGCTGTATTTTTTTTTTACAATCTGTAGTTTTAAAGTTTAAACACCCCGCAAACTCCGGTTATTCTCCGGTTATTCAGTCTTTCAGGTGCAAACTAGACTGGTAGCTCAATCACTTACGAGAATTTTTTTAGTTCGAAAATGATTCAACTATAAGCAGATGATATTTTGTTTAATTTTTGTTTATAAAAAGTTTATTTTGAAAGATACCAATGTGAAATTATCTTTAAGTGAATGAGCTACCTTTCTAGTTTCTAAAATACATCATAATTTCTCTTTAAATTTTGTTTCTGAAAAAAAAAAAGAATAATCAGAATTCGAAAAACCTTTGTACAAAAAATGATTGACAAAATAAATGGAATTCAATAATTTAATAATACCATAGTTAATTGAAATGTTTCAAGAAAAATCAGAACATTTATATGCAAATAATTAAGTATATTTAATTTTCAAAATCAAATTTATCAATTTATTTTAATATACAGTAAAATTTGTTTTAAAAGTCTTGTCAAGTTCAACAAGTGCAAAATCTACGATAACATTTTTTTTTTACAACTAAAAGAAAATAATAATAAAAAATAAGTACATTAAATTTGCCCTGAAAAAAAAATTACACAACAATAAAAAAATTGACACTTTACAATTTCGGAAAGAGAGAGAAAAAAAAATTACATTCATATGAAATTAATAATAAAAATCTTGAGCTTTTTTTTTGTTATTACAAGATTACAATTACATTAAATTTCTGATTACAATATAGTAATGAGGTTTTTTTAGTTGAAAATAATAATCACAGACGTTAAGTTTTACATTTAGAGAAAAAATAAATTTCAGAAATAAAAAAAAGATGTTTATTTAACATTGAAAAAAAAATCATATTTTGACAAATAAAATAATTGTCCATTTGTAAGAAATGGATCATATTTTTGTTAATTGTTTGTAATTGTTGTTTTAAAAAAAACATTTATTTTTGAATAGACATTAAAATAATTTCAAGAAGATTTTTTGTTTTCAAATAAAAACAATCTTCTACATTCTTTATTAAGTTTCTTTGGAGCAATTAATTTTTTTTTTCTTCGAAAAAGATCGTAATAATTATAAATTATTAAGAAAAAAAGGAATGTCAAAAAACAACGATGCCAAATTATTTCATTTTGCATCTAAAATAGTTATCCAAATATTTGTAGGAACTTTTTTTTTTGTTGAAAAATCACAATTTTTTTCTTCTTCACACCCCATTTCACATTATTATTAATTTATTAGGATATTAAAAATGCACACACACAAAGACACAAATATATATAGCATAGAATATATATAAAGATTATTAAATATGTCAATTATGTAACAAAATATTCCTTTTTTCTTACTCATTTAGAACTCTGTATTGAACGGGGGGTAAAAAGTGTCGTTGACGCCATTATATTTCCCTGAGGACCCCCCCACAAAGTCTAGTTAAAGGTGCTTAATTAAAAGATTAATTTACAAATGATGTCTTTATGCCCAAATTTAAGAGAAATCTGAACCGATCCGTTTCAACGTAGAAAAATGCGAAAGTACCGTAAGGTGTTATTTTAAAGCCCCTCTTGAGTTATTCTTGTCATTTAGGGACAAAATGAAGAGAAACTTGAAAATGTTTTAAAAACTAGAAGGGTTGCTTAATGACTTAAGAATATTTTCATGTTGATATTTTTCAAAATAAGCTTTCTATGTGAGTTTGTCTATAATAAGAAGTTTAGTTTGAAAGATATACAGCTAACCCTTCTAGTTTCTAACATACTTTCATTTTTTTTTCTTTAGTGTTCTTCTAGCAATCTCCTGAGAGGATTCAAGTTCCAAATATCCTTGAATTTGGGCCTTATTTAACGTAAAAAGCAAAGTTGCTATTAACGTTAAATAAACCGACCACTGTAAATAGTCCTTTACAGATATTGCATTATGTGGTATCAGTAAGATCCGCAAACGTAAATATCAATAACCCAAAAAAAAACCTGTGCTTTTGCAAATTAATAAACAATTCTTGTAAAAATTAACTTAATTTGTAGTTAAGTTGTGATTGGTTTGAAAACAAAAAATACAAAGCACACGATTTTAGCAACAAAGTAGGATTTTAAAATTCAACTTTTAATTTCTTTTAATAATATAATAATTATAACGAAACACCATTTTATTTGATGTTTCTGTTTTTAATACCCGTATTAGCCATTTAATAAAACAATAGGAACCATTTTTTTCTTTATTTATCATAGCAATATAGTTAAGTACTTATAACTTACAAAGAGTTTAGTCAATTTTTTAGTGCAGTTAATAATTAATAAATATAGGCTTAATATTACTTTTAATGATAATTAATATTTATTCTTCATTTTAACAGTTAGGAACACATGAATAGGAATAATTTATTAACACCCACAAAGGGGGGGGGGGGTGGCACATGAAAATAAAGTTTCTTATAATAGAAATGTTATATACGGTATACCTGCCTCATAGTAAGTAGTTTGTGACGTCAGAGGGGTTGACGTAAAAATTTAGGATTATGTCATTTAGTCTGATAGAAAAGGGATGGAAAATCAACTGTTTAAAACAAAAGGATTCCTGCATTTATTTGTTACTACCCTTTTTTATTAGACAAAATGACATAAACCTAAATTTTTCGTCTACCCCTCTGACGTCACAAGCTGCTTCTTACAGGTATAGATATGGAATTTTTAAGTTAGTTTTTCAACAAAAAAAAAATGATTGTTTCTGTTTACGAAATTAGGAAACGATTTGGGTCGACATGAAAAATACATTTATTTTTTTAACAACATGATTTTCAAAAGGTGGGTTGGTTTATATAATTTCTAAAAATTATTTTTAAAAAAAGCGGACTTCTAAAGGTGCTTCAATGAGATGATGGACATCCAAACTTTCACTATTTTTTTTTTCTATAAACTTTCCAATTTCCCCATTCGTTCAAATATCACTTTTAATTTCGAGCTCTCTTATAACTCATTAATGACGTCATGAATAAATAATGACGTTCTCACTGATGTTGTAGGCCTACTTAATATTTTTGCTCACATCAGGGAGAACGGAAATAGCAAAATGCCAACTATGAACGCGGACTGACTGATACTGTACCTACTTAATTTTATGCAAAAAAAAAAATTATCTATACATAGAGGTAGCTCAACTAAGATTTCTTGCCTTTGGAGAATTCTGTGTGTCATAGCTGAGTGTAGATCATGAAGAGCCTTTTCACACGAGTCACTTTTGGTGGTCAGGTTCAACTGCAAGTCTGCAAAATGTACTTGCAGTTCATTCAACAACCCTAGGACCACCTTTTAACCATTGCAGTCGACAATATCCTGCAGTCGAACTTGACCACCAAAAGTGGTTCTTGTGACAGCCTCTAAATGTCGCCACGGTTTTCTCTAAAATACGAGCAGGTTGGCTGTTTTTTTTAGTTTGAAGGAAAAAAACCAAATTAACCTGTTTTTTTTTGGTTTAAACCATAAATGGTTTTTTTGCAAAAGAAATTACTACACTGACTATAAGACACTGCCACACTGGGAAGTGCATATTTTTGCATTTTACATATTGTGCATATTTTCATTTTTTGTTCATTTATAATGTGTGTGGGCAGCAGTGATTAAAGGTGGACATACACGATCCGATTTGTTGGAATCAACAGTGTTGAAACCAACAAGAAAAGACGTTCAACATGTCTGTTATACCTTCGACCACACATGAGCTAAATGAATTCAAATTCAATGTGTTTAGGTGAATTATACGGAATCCAGTTAAGGACATGAACCCAAATAAAAATTGACTTTATTATTCATATTTTAAAATTGAAAAAGTAAATCAATATTTTTTCAATAGGTTATAAATTATATTTAAGTATTAAATCAATATTTTAACTTTTTAAGATTATTAACTGAATAAATTGAATTCGACATATTGTTTGTTTGTCCTTCACAGAGGGCTCTGTAGAACGTGTTTAATATTTAAATGCATTTAACTGTGCGTGTGTCTCGAAGGTATTAGGTGTCTTTGGTTAAAACCAACGGTTTATTTAAAATAAAAACCAAAGTGGTTAAAACTTCAAACCAAGCCACCCTGAAATGGAGTTAAGCTACCTGTATAATAGACTTTTGAGTTTTATGATAAAAATAACTACCTTTTATTATTTGCATATTTCTGACATAATCACTTTTAATTGCTATCTTATGATTGGTAGAGAAAACAACGGCATTTGCTAATTCTTTTTTTTTTTTTGGTCATTTTCAATGTGGACGCCATTTTGGTAATCTATTTTCATTTTCTTTTTCTTTTTTTCCTTTCCAAGTTTTTCTTTTAATATTGAAGTTTAAAATCACATATTTTAGCAAAATTGTCAAGAAAGAGTTTAAAGTATACTTTTGGAGTTGTGATTTTTCTTTTAATCCTGCGTATACGAAGATCATTGATGAAACTTAGACCATTTGCATTTTATTTTTTGGGTATATTTGGATGAGCTCTGGTCAGTATAATTTTGTATACCTTTTTTTTCAGTATGAGTTTGATCAAAAATGATCGATTTATTTCTCTTTGTTTGTATTTTTATACCTTAATTTGATGGAAAAGTTTTGTGAAAAGTATATTTTTTTTTGTGATATGTGCAAATGGGAATAATGAAGTTTTCTGAAAATAATTGTGTTAATGGCGATGAGTGTATTTTTTCACTTTTATTACTTTAAGACACCTTGAAATATTTATGCAAATATTGCAGTTTGACCTCTGCATAGTTGAAGGTGGCGCCCTCTTTTTTTTTAGTTAGCTCCAATGTCAACTTTTTAACTGACGCAACCACACAATAAACAACACGGGTTACATTTAGTATATTTTAGTGTAGTTAATAATAATTAAGACAAAAAACAATATTATTATGGTTTGTGCAATCAAAGAGACTATAGTTAAGTCAACTTTAAATCTGGAATAACTCTTAGTCTGTAACCAGTCTCCTTGATTGTAAAAAAGCAAATTTTTTTTTGGCTTATAATAATAATGAAATCTTAAAAGGGGGTTAAAATTTAAACTACAGATTGGGGAGGACAATTCTAACTAAGTTGCTAACTAGATTTTGATTTGGATATTTTGATTGATTGCACTTTGCAATACTACAATTGTAAACTCATTTAACAGCGACCCGTGTGTACAGAAAAAAAAAATAAGAAGTATTTAACATATTACTAGGGTTCGGATTTTTATGCAATATCAACAAAATGTTTCTCAAATTTGTGGCTGAAGTGCAAACTGTGAAGTAACAACTTCGTTTAGGGTCAACCAATAATTATGATTTTTTTTAAATCAAAAACACTGGTTAAAAAGGCTTATAACTAGTTGACAACTGATATAGAAACTAGGCATATAGCCTCTAACCAGCCTTTTTTTTTTAATTAGAAACAAACATAATTGCAGTTGCTCTAATGATGATGGTTACTTCACAATGGGCCACAAATTGATGTTTGATATTGAGTAAAAATCCGAGCCCTAATTAATTATTAATAGTACGAAGTACCGAAATTGGTCGACAACAGTTGCCACACCAGAAGCTGTTGAAATCAGAAAGGGTTGACCGAAAAGTTTGGTTGTATCATTTTGTCTGATAAGAGATTATTGCAAATGGTATGAACAGTTTAAAACAAAACGTTTCTGAAAAAACTTTTAATTATACCTTATCTATCAGACAAAATGACGCAAGCCCGAATTTTTGGTCAACCAATCTGACGTAATAGGAGTTCTAGTTTTTTTTTTCTTTTCAGATAGACTTTGCGGTACCACTAGCTCAAATCTAACTGGTACCAAGACCAGATTTAGGTAGTTTGGGGTCTGATTTAAATTGTTTTGGTGGCAAAGGTGTGTGGCTCTCAGCAGAGATGCAAAAACACTTTTTTTTAATTTAAAGTGGCGCTTCTGTAGCTGCTGTGACCAATTTTGCCGTTGCCAATCGCAATTCTCTCGTTAACCGCGCTGTACATTTATTTCCTTGGAGGTGTTGCGTCTTAATTCGTAGAAATCGGTATAAAACTGGCCCTGACTGGTACTAAAATATGAAAACATGAGACATGTTCTTTGTAATATGCTGTCATAATATCATATTTAGTTGATGGGCCTCTGAGTTATCTATTGTCTTTTATTTACAAAATATGGATTTGAATATTTATGAGGTGTTTTTTTAAAATAACAAGTCATGTTTAGTAAATGAATTTTCATGTTGAACTTTTTAAGGCTTGAGTCATTTATATATTTAATGTTAAAATGGAATTTATATCTTTTAGGTGAGATAAAAGAGAACCTCTAAAAAAATCCTACAATAACACAAAGTGGTTCATTTCTTTTTTTTTTTTTTGGCATGGACAGTTACTCGTAATAATGGTGACTATAAAATGTGACTAGAATAAGATTATCAGAAGAAACACACATACAGAGAGAGAGAAAGAGAGAGAGAGAGAGGTTCGAACAACAACAACGACAACAACTCTGAGAATCATAATTAAAAACATGAAACAAACAAAAAACATTATACAAATTTTTAAAACGGAATTGTCTTTTCGATAAACAATGTTCGAAAACAACGTCCTTCAAAAATTAGAAGGTTTTTTTTGGTGCAGTTTTTGGGTTGTTTGTCACAAGTGTGCTGTTCGTGCGATGTGCAAGAAAAATGCCACTTTGTCATTAGTTTGTTGGCCGCACATGTTGCACTTGAACGGATCTTTGAAACCGTGGTAACCCATGTGAACCGTATACATAATACAGTCCTTGAATGCCATGTCACAGTACTGACACTGATAAGCTTCCTTCCAACCAGTGCCACCATTACCATCATCCTTGTCCTCTTCTTTGGTACCGTTCTTGTAATCGGCATCTTCTTTTGCATTAGAAACCTTATTCTGTGTTGACACCACAGAAGGTGTAGCTTTAGAAGGCTTCAATGGAGTTGGACACCGAGCCGACGGAACTGTCGGTGGGCTCGATTTGAACGTTCCCGTATCTTGTTCTTGCTCGTGTCCAAAATCCTCGTCCGCTGATTTGTTGCAGTCTTCCTTGCTCACTTCGTCGCCAGATTCGTCACCGTCATCGACGCTGAATCCACCAGATGGTTGCCCATTAGGAGACGAGGATCCTTTCTCTTTTTGAAGTTTCATGCAGATCCGATCCAGTTTGAAGGCTTTGCCTTTGCGTCGATGTTTATGTGCAAGTGAGCCTTCCGGATGTTGCTGGCCTTGTGCTGGAGGTGACAGTAGACAACCACCTTCGAAGGAAGGTCCTTCTGAGAATTCCTGAGACATTATTGATAATTGTTGTTGTTGTTGTTGTTGTTGTTGTTGTTGTTGTTGTTGTTGTTGTTGAGCTAATCTGTGCTGCTGTAGAGCTGCGATAGACAGTTGCTGATTACGTTGCAAGTGTTGCATGTTAAAGTGCTGGAAGGCGGACTGATGATGATGTAACTGGTGAACGTTTAGATATTGTCCGTGACGAGATGGTGGCTTCGCACTGCTAAGGTCTAGAGGACCGAATCCACCGACAGCCTCTCGTTTTGGCGATTTTATCGAACTTGTTTTAGCTTTCTTTGCATTGGGCTGCTGACTAGGAGGTGAGTACTTTGCTTGCAATCCATTAGGAGAATGAGCAAACTTCTCTGCTGCAGAAATGCTTTCCATATTTCCGATTCTGTGACCGTCTTCGGTGTGTATTGGTCCGCACGTTTGTACGTTAAGATGTGGCACGGGAGCATCCGAAGGGAATAGTTGTGAAGAAAAATCTCGCATCGTAAATGGTTGGATGTTGACGTGTTCCGAGAATGCTCGGAGATGTTCGAGTGGATGTGGAGATCCAGACGTGTTTGTCGAACCGGCCTCTCGTCCACTGGTGCTTCCTCCATCGTCATTCTGTGGCTTTGAAATTGGTTTATGTCCTCCGTTACCAGCCACAGGGCTAGTGTGCAGTTCAGTGTTTGGTCCTGACTCTTGACTTCCCTGAGATGATGGACTAGTTCCTTGCTGTTGAGGCGAGTGTTGTGCGGAAGGAACTTGACGATGCAAGCCATTACTTCCTCCTCCGCCTCCACGATGGTTGTGGTAAAGAAGTTGCATTGGATGATGGCCTCCAAAACCAAGAGCGGCCGCCATTGCGGCCATCGTTGCCACATTCATTTGCGAATGTTGCTGATGATTTGGATCTTGTAGAAGAGATTCCGAATTAATACCATACAAATTGCAAAGGTCCTGATTTTCGGCCGCAGCATGTAGTAGCATGTGTTTGCTAAACATTTCGTTGTGGTCTGTAGAAAAGTCGCACAAGTTGCACTTGAAGGTAGCTGCACTGCCACCACCACCTCCTCCTCCGCCGCCGCCGCCGCCACTACCTCCACCATTGTTAATCTGTCGTCCGTTTTCTGTTGGTTCGTCTTTGATGTGGTTATTGGTGTGAGATAGTGATTTCGAAACGTTTCCCGAATGTTGTAACAATCCTTCTGGCGACGTGTGAAATCCGTTGGATTGTGGTCCCGAACCATCACCACCGTAGAAGAAAGGTAATGCGGTCGATGATATACCACTCCCATTGACTGGTACTTGTGGCGGAGAAAAGGGCATGAGTGGTCCACTCACATTTCCGTTATTTCCAGGGTTACTGTCATTAGTGTACATGTCTGTCTGATTCTTTTTTACTCTTGGCCCACGTCTGGTTCCATAAACGTCGATGATGGGCATTGGATTTGGCGTACCATCCAAATTGAGAACGGTTGCAGGATTGTGCGTGTATTTCCTCAGATGCAATTTTAGGCTGTGGCAGTATTTTGTAGCGTAAGTACAGTCGGCACAGCGATACTGATACACATTCGAGTGCGATTTCATGTGACTGTTTAGCATGGACTTGTTGACGCAAGAGTAGCTACACTTTGGACATCGGAACGGCTTCGAACCAAAGTGATTGCGAAGATGGTATTCCAAGTGATGTTTGTATTCAGTCACAAACGGACACCTGGGGCAAGTTAGGAGTTTCTCGGCTTTGATGTGGGCCTTGCTGTGAGCCCAGAATTCCGACTTGATTGTGGCCACGTAACTACATTGTTTGCAGCGATACGTTTTTGGCGTTTTAGACTGACCGTTGTTACCATCGCCTTTCAATTTGCCACCTTTTTCTGATATAATTTCTGGTGCCAGATCTGAATGAAAATCCTTCATGTGTCTCTTAAGGCGTCCTTCTGTTCTGGACCGATAGTCGCATAGGGCACACTTGTGGTCGTAGTGAGTGTTGAGGTGCGAATTGAAGTGGAACTTTGATGGTGACGAAAAGGAACACAAGTGGCATTGATACTCTTGGCCGTGGTGGTGTTGGTAGCCGTGGTGTTGGTTATAGTCGTTACAACCGACTTCGTAATAATCGCCCTCACTGGAATCCGGTCTTCCATTCGGTCCGTTTCCAACTCCCGAATGCAGTCCGTTTCTTTCGAGTGAACCATGAAGCTTGTGCATCGGATCCAGATCGTCGTCCATGTCGTCTTCCTTCGAAGTGTCCACCGAGATGTCTCCATAGCTGCAATGTCCCTCACTACCCGAACTATGTCCGTTGCTATCGTCGTCATCGTCATCGTCATCATCATCATCATTATCATTAATCATGTCGCCGTCCACCATGATTTCCGTGCTGTCATTTAACATGTCCAGTTTGTCTTGAATCGGTGGTAAGGCGTGTTCTATATGGAGCCCATTGCCGTTCGTAGGCATTGGTGAGTCGTTCTCGTTCGATGACTTCGAGCTCACGTGACCGTTACCAAGGTGCCTCTTGTTTGTCATCAGCTGCTTGACATCGGAAGGTTCCGAAGAACACCTCCCTTCTGAATACTCTTGTTCGTTTTTGTCGACGGGACTCGGTTGAGGCGAGTACTGATCCGAGCTCTCTGCCTTCAAAGTACTTTCCAGTTCCATTGCAACACTCATAGTGGCTTCGAAGCCAATGGGTGAAGGTAGTCCAGTTGACCCATGCCGATCTACCCCTTTGTGTAGCAACGTCCCTGCAGTCATGCAGGTGGCACTCGAGGTTGCGGCACTCATGTTAATCAACATTGGGCATCCATTGAACATGGAGCACAGTTTTGACCTCACATATTTATTCTTATAATTGGGAGCAAATTTTTAGATTTTCGTAAGCCTCAAAATACTTAGCGCATTTGTCAACTTCTATCCCGTCCCGTTCGCTGTGACACTCGGAGGCTGTATCTTCATAGCGTGGTCACTCATGGTCATCATTATTACATTTGATCTAATGATGTGGTGGTATCTGAAAATGGAAGAAGAAAAAAAACGAAAGTTTTGAATTTAAGATATTTAATGGATAGTTAATTTTGCGTTTCAGGTACAACATTAAGGAGAAATTGAAAGTGAGTTAGATACTAGAATGGTAGCCAGAATCCCTTAACTGTCATTTCATGTTGATACATTTTAAAATAAACTATTTTTAGTTCAAACTTGACATAAAAAAACTTATGTTAAAATATATTAACATGAAAATATCCCTTAAGTGAATGAGCTACCTTTCTAGTTTCGAAAACATTTTCAAGTTTTTCTTAGTTTTGTTCTTAAAAGACAGAATAAACGGAATTCTGTAGGCGGTTACACTTTAAAATGTTATCAAAAATGAATCTTTACTGACCGCTTGACAAAATACTAAAAAACCCATATTTAAAATTAAGAAATAAAATTCACAAAATATAAAGAAGTGGCTACAATGTAATAATATGATGGTCAAGAATTACAATGTATGTCCATATAGCCAGAATCTTTGAATGCGTATGAGGTCAGAGGTCGACACAGCACGTTATTCAATACATAGATACTACATAAGAACCCCCTGGAAATAATAACAATGCCCTCAACTCTTATGGTCAGTGGCGGTGTCCGCTTTTCTCTCTCTCTCTGTGTCGGGCAGAACGTGATTGTCCATTGCCAATAAATCACGTCTGTTTTTATTACGTAATAGGAGCGCTGACCATTACAGTAATGACAAGTGACCAAAAGAAAAGCTTATTTCAGAGGGACTGATTGACTGTCCACTGTTGTGCAGTTCCTTTATAAGTCATGAGAAAGTATATTTTAATTAACAGACTGTAACGGAATATAATAATAACCTACAATGATCGAATTTATTGAAACACAAATGTTGCGTCGGAAAGTGGTCAAGAACATGTGACTCATGTGGTCAAGAATATATTTAAAAGAGAGAGAGAGAAAGAGAGAGAGAGAGAGAGAGAGCGAGAGAGAGAGAGAGAGAGAGCAGTGCTGAGTTTTAACAAAATGCAAATTGGGATTTTTGTAAAATGCTTTTTTTGCGTTTTTTTTAAATTAATTTTGAACGGGTGATTTTCTAATTCTGGTTTTTCTACTGTTTCAAAAGAGCAACACTAATTAGAAATTGAAAGTGTTAGAAACTAGAATGGGTAGTTATTTTGAAAAAAAAAATATCCATATGAAAAAAAAAGCTTTTAAGTGATTAAGTTGACTTTTCTAGTTTTTAAAACGCTTTCAAGTTCCTTTTGATATGTTGCTCCTAAAAACAGAATAACCAGATTTCGAAGGGACGTGTATACAATTTAAAATCAGCAATTTCTAACGGTCTAGAGTGTTTGTTGTTGTCCATAGGGACAACGCATTCCATATGGACGGGATGATTGATTTTGAAGTCGTCTTTGACAAAAACGGTTCAAGAGTGAAACTGGGTTTAAATGTCACAAATGAGCATTTCAAATTGAAGTTGCAACACATCAATATATATTTTTTTTTTACAGATAGTCAAGTTTTGAATTTTTAAAATACAAAAGCAAAAACTTAACGATCTGTTTCAAAGTTGGATTGATTAGCGTTTTTAGCATTTTTGAAGTTTTCAGGGTGGATGGATGGGTGGTCATTTTAGGATTCTGTCTTCAATCCAAGTTTGTCTTTTATTCAAATATTGATTGATTGATTGATCATTGTTGGTTAGTATCAAATGAGATGTTGTTTTCCAGGGTGGTCCGAAATGTTGAGAATGGGTTTGAGGGGTGAGTGTTGGGGTCAAATACGAGATGGACACACTTGGACATCTAAATATATTTGGACACTTAATTTTAAGTGGGTTTTGTCAAAAGTTAAATAATTATGAGAAGAATAAAAATCAGTTGTAATTGGTCAAGCTTCACATTAGTTTCCTTTTGTGACTGCTGGTCAGTTTGTATTTTTTTTTTAGAATTGTAAAAAAAAAGGAAACTTTTGAGTTTATTGACCAAAAAAAAACGTTGTAAAAACAGTTTCTTTTTAAGTATTTACTTGAAGATTGTTGTTTCACCAATAAATACAAATGTTTTAATGCCGAAGACCTTTTCTTCTTAGAAAACATTTTAAAATAAAACATTTTCTCTCTTTCTAAAAAAGAATGCAAAAAAAAAAACAGTAAAAAGTAAAGAGGAGCTTTTTTTATTTTCGTTTTTCTTGTTCAAAGAAAAACACTTTTGAGACAAAGTTGTGCTTTTGTGTATGTGTTTCTCCTATAAACCTTTTATTTTGCGCAGTTTTACGTGGTTTTTATGACAACTTAAAATGCACTTGGACCATGTAAAATGACAAAAAAAAAGCACAAAATAAAGCTTTTTTTTTTCTCTCTTTCTCTCTCTCTCTCTCTTTCTCTCTCTCTCAAAAGTAAAACTGATGAAAAATTGATGATGAATTGACACGAGTGGCCCCCCCCAAAAAACGGCTGTGCCCATCTCAAACGATTTCATCGCAAACGACAACGAGGGTTGGAGGTGAAGGCTAGCAATTAGGGAATTACATTAGATTTGGATTCACACAGACCACTCAGTGGCTTCTACTGTTTTGCCTAAAATTAACGCGAGCGACTGGTAAATTATTGATCACCACTAAAAAAAAGCGGTGGTCGCCCCCCTGTAGGTATAGGGTTCAACCAATTATCGCCACTGTACTACTGATGCATGCGAAAAAGTGTGGCTGACAATGGCTTGTGTGAGCACCTCTTATGTATAATCACTGGTCTCCTAAAGACGACCTCTTTTTTGTGGCCATTTTTCGACTGCAAAATGAAGTCGAAGGTGGTTGAAGCTTTGTTTGCAATGGATTTTCTAATACTGGCAACAACTGGCAACTTTTGCAATCCAAGAGTGGTCATAATTATCGTCGCTTGTGTGCCAAGGCCCTTAAAGTACCGAATTTGCCAAATTAACATCCTCCGTCTGTAGCACACTCCATTACCGAGAAGTATTGCTAGCCTCTATCTCCAACCCTTGACATCGTTTGAAATGGAACACACAAAAAACACTTGGGGAAAAAAAAATGTTAAAAGTAAAACAAAAACAATGTGGTGGACGGTTTGAGAGGAAGTGTCATATAATGTGTCAAGTGGGGGAAAAAAAGTTAAGAGGGTTGTGGACACAAATTCTGTCAAAAAAGTTTGACCATTTCTTTTTACAAGAAATTCTTTTTTTTTTACCATTTCCTGCATTTTTTCCCCATATGGAAGTCATCATAAAATTGGTCAATACTTCAAACTTTAAATTTAAAACCCGAAAAAAAAATCTCACTCTTTGCCTTTTTTTGGGGTGCTTTGTAGTTTTTTTTTGCCATGAACACATTTCGACCTAGTGATCGACTGTCCGAAATGAGCATGTGGCCACCACAAATATATATATTTTTTTCTAGTTCTATCCCAACTGTTAATTCAGTCAATGTGGAACTTGCCCCTTCCAACGGTAAACACTTGGGGTTTTAGGGGTTTTAGGGGCTGTGTGGATGGAGTCCCAAGAAAATGAACAACTCCGCCTCCTTTTCTTTCTATTTTTCCCTTTTTTTTTCTTCTTGTATAGCTGGACAGTGGTCAGTTGCTTTTTGGGTGCTTAAATGTGTCACTTATTGCTTATTGGCTTGAGGGGGGTGGGTTGTGGGTATTGGGGGGGGGGGGGTTCCATCTGCTTCCTATGTATATGTCCGGTGACCTCTATTGTGACCCCTTATGACCAGTGTCCAGCCGAACAAACACTGGACACACAAAAAAGTATAGTTTCTTGTTATTTGTTGCAATGAAAAATAGTTTTTGAATGGCGTTTTTCGATTTTTCTCTTCTTTTGTTGCTTTTTCTCTTATTTTTTTTTTGAAAAAAGTCTTTGCCCATTTTTGATGGTCAACTTTTCGTCGCTTACGACGATGATGAGGGCAGCTGACACACTGCCCTTTGCCCCTACAAGGGGGCCAAGAAATGTAAGAACGAAAACAACAGTATAGTATATAGTAGTAGCCAATGTCCGAAATAAGAATAGCCAATGTCCGAAACAAGAATTACCCCCCCCCCTCCCCTTACACTCAATCTTTTTTTTTTCATCTGTTGTTGTTGCTGCTATTTAATTTTTACGATACAGTTATATTTTTCTGAGACAGCATCATTTGAATTACCCCTCATCCCTCCTCCTCCATTCAAACATACACACAACTGACCAGTGGTCATCAGTAGTTTCTCTCTCTCTCTCTCTCTCTAATAATAACAGAATGCTTTTTAACACCTTTTTTTAAAGTATCGCAGATGAAAACAAATGACACCTGGATCTTTTTCACCAATTTGACAGTCATTAAAGTTTATTTAGCATGTTTACATTGGATGCTAGAAAAGTTAGGGGGGGATAGGTATCATCATCATCATCTTTAAGAATACAATGGATGGTCAAGCTGTGGCCCAAGGTATTACATTAACTGACCACCATGGATAGAACCACACCCTAATACTTTGGAAACTTTTTTTGTTCTAAGGTGTCTCTCTTACAAATAAATTTAAAACCTCAAAGAAAGATGCTTTTTGTATAAAAAAAGGTAAATGTTCATTATTTAGTTCTTTAAGGTAAATTGAAAGAGAAACTAGAATGGTAAACAATTGTGCTAAACGTATTTTCATGACAACAAAAAAAAACGTTAATATCGATAATTTTTTCAAAGTGCCATAAAAAGTTTACTTTTAAGGATGGTTTTAAGGTATAAACTGCTCCTCGAACTCTGGTTATTCTAATTTCTTTTTAGGATGAAGAAAAACTTGACGGTAGTTTAATCACTTAAGGGTATTTTCATATTGGTTTATTTTTTTTTTATAAAAAAAAGCTTTTTTGTTTCAGAGTTGTGGAAAATAAACTCATTTTTATGCATATGCTATTTTTTTAAAAAAAATTTTATCTATAAAAAGTTTATTTTGAAAGATATCAACATGATAATCTAAAGTAACTGCTGCTACCGTTCTAGTTTCTTACACATTTTCAATTTATTCCTAGTGTCGTTCTACTAGTCTATTTTTTTTTTGACAAACATAAAGATCTTAATATCTTTTCAATGATATTTTATGTTTCATTTTATATGCTTAAAAATGACTGAAAATACTAAAAATCGAGACGTGTTTTGATATTTCCACTAGTTTTTTTTTATAAACTTTTTAAACGAAAACAAACAGCGTTTTGAGTCGTTTTTCCCTATGAAAATTGACCTACAATAATATTGTTGACCTCATCTCCCACCTGAAGAGTATTTATTTTGTTGAAAATAATAATTTCTCCATTAAATTGTTGAATAACAAAAATATTATTTTTTCTTCTAATCTTAATCTGAAACTTAAATTTTCATTTGTAATATATTTACCCCCCCCCCCCCGCCTATTTACCCCCACTTTTTCTTATTTTTTCTTATGATATCATACCCAATATAAGGGATTTGAATTCAATAGTTATTATTATAATATTGGAAAGACTTAGGAGGAGAAGGACCCTCCTACTTTTTATATATATTTTTACCTCTTCTACCCTAATTCCACTTTATCTCATCTTGTCAGATAGAAAGAAAAAAAAAGGTATTAACCCCATGAAGGTTTTTTTTTCTTCTTCTATTAGCCCTCCCTTTTTTTCTATTTACCCCCACACAAATAAAAACCCTCAGTTCTTTTTTTTTACTCCGTTATTATAACAGAGAAAAAAAAAAGATTCACAAGGAGAATCCATTATTCACTGTATTTTTCCATCATAACCCATTTCTCCCCTTTTTTTTGTGTGTGTGTCCCTTTTACCCCCAACCTTTTTTTTTCTTCTATGGTCAGCTGTCTAAAATGTTTATCCTTCTCATCCTGTATGTATGTGTTGCTCATCAGACCCAGATGGGGGCGCTATTTTTAGGTTTGTTAGTGGTCATGTGACATCTGACATACATATATATTTATATATAAGGCAAAGGGCCGATATCAATTGTTGAAAAAAAAAAAGAAGGGATAAAAAAGCCCCTTCAAATCTCTCCAAACTGATTACTCTAAAATTAGGTCCCTTGGCAACCAAACAACTCAAATGTGAAAAAATGCTATTTTTCACTTGAGAAAAAGATTTTTACCCCCCCCCCCCCCCCTTTTTTTTTTTTTTTGCTGAATTTTTCAAAAACAACCCTCCCACAAGAGTATTTTCTCTCCACCACCCTCTTCTTTTTTTCGTTTCTGAAGAAAAAAAATATTTTTCTCCCTTGAAATCTATCCAGAAATACAAAATAAAAGAGGAGTTCCTTTTCTAGTTTATAAGTGAAAGTATAAACTACAGAAGAAGAAGAAGAAGAGAAAAAAATGACAAAGAGTATTTTTGTAGAAGAAAAAAAAGTCTTAACAATTGAAAATATGGAGGAGAGAGATCTTCTATTTTATATTATTATTATGGAATATATGGAAGTTTGAATATATATTTTTTTGTCATTCTTGTTTTTTAACAAGAGAAGAAGACGAAGAAATATGTTGAGTTGTGACTATGACTACGACTACTTATTTTTCTTTTCACCGTAAATTATTTTTCTTGAAAAACTTTTCAACATGAAGAAGAAGAAGAAGAAAAAAAAGAGTAATGATCATAGTTATTTGTGAAGAAGAAGAAGAAAAAGAAAAAGGAAACGAAATTCTTGATAAAAATAGGTACTAAAAACATGCCGGGGGGGGGTTTTTTTTTTCAATCTTTTTCTTGATATATTTCAACTTAAAAAAAATAATAATCTCACTTATTCACCTGTGTATGTGTGGTGCAGGTAAAACAATGTCCTGTTTAAATATTTAATATATATCAGAACGTGTACAATAAGCCTACATGTTATTAGGAGTCGCGACCGATACATCAGAAAACATATATCAGTATTGCATGCAAACTGGAAACAACTTCAGTATTTGCCAAAGTTTCGGCATTGGTCAGTTGTATTTCTAGAACAATTGCAATTGGTATATCGGCAAAACAACATATATGAAATATTATTTGAACAATATTAGTGAAAAATTAACGAAGTTGTTGAATCTTGAAAGGTGTGTGTGACGGATGAAGAAAATTCGTTTTCTCCTCAGGTCTCAGAAAACGACTTTACTTTCGACGTTATTTTCAAATTTGAATAAGTTTTGACTAATTGTATTTCAATTTATACACAAATAAATTTTGGTATGTTGTTAGCAATTACCAATACAAAGTTTGAATTGTTTATAACTTTTATAGTTTCTGACATCCTTAAACAGAACACATTTAACCTGTCACCTGTGCCACAAACACAACTTATTTAATTTTAGTTACGAGTTGTAACTTTTTGTTATAAAGACTATATTATTATTATTATTCGCTTTTATTTAGCTTCATAATTTGTTACTCGCTTTTATATTTATTATTATTATTTATTTAAATTCATAATTTGTTTGTCCACTGCCACCTTCTGAAATATCTGAAAATAATTCATTCACACTGCACGGGGATTGAAGGGCTTGAGATCCTGAGACACTAGCGGGAACATTAGAAGGAATTAGATCTCGTTTTTTCTTACTTTTTAGACATTTTTTTTAATAAAAGCTCTAGTATCACAAAAACACGGTTTTCTGTTTAATTTTCTTGTTCTTTATGCTGTAAAGAATCTGGATTGGGGGGGGAGGAGGAGGATTAATGTCCCACCTTCTAGACAATTCTTTCAAAGCAAAGAATTTCCGAATGTGCTTCATTTTGCCATTTTGTTCTCAAATGCCATATGTAGAAAGTGACGAGAGGAGGCCATTTTGCAAACATGTCTTCTTACTACCGTATACACACATTCTTTACATTCTGACATTCGCACTGAAGTCGCTATATTCAATTTAATCTCCTTGAGAAAAGCAAATACAGTTAAGTCCGCAACTTGGGCGGGTAATTCGTTCCGAAGGTTTCTGCATTCTGCATAAATCAAATGAAATTAATTACTATATATAATTCATTTATTATTATTATTATTATTATTATTATTATTATTATTATTATTATTATTATTATTATTATTATTATATATTTATTAGTTTTTTTAGTACTGTATGCATTTTATTGGGTTTGCACAGCCAATTGATACATGAAGTTGCTATTCTAAGGGTAAGTGTATTGCAACTGCATATGTATGAATCCACGTAACTGCAATTTATTTATGTAAGTCGAGGGCTTACTGTATGTGGATTAGATGATTGCGTAGCACACAGTTCCCGGACACGTTTCTGGATTGCTACTTTACTATTTTCTTTACAGGTAGTAGCTTTTCCTTTCGTTTCCAAATGCACCCAATGTAACAATGCCAATAGCAACAGGTTAATTGTTTATTTGTTTGACTATAGGAGTTAGGTTATTTTTTTTTTTTTCTTTTCTTGTTTTATTTCCTTTTCTATGTTTTGTAAAGTTGTGAATAAACTCATATCCCAGTATATATACAAATGTCAAAGCTTATGTGGACCCGAATGTTGTTGTTGTAATAATTTTGACACAATAGATCGATGTTTATAAAAGAAAAGGTATTTGAAAAACAGGAAGGTGTTTTTCCAACAATTAGGTGTTGTTGTGATCACCACCACCACCAGGTATATTTGTTGGTGCCGACAAAGAATAAAACTTGTCTGGTGAATTGTTTATCAGAAGCCAACCACAAAAGAGATCATGTTGACTAAAATATATAAATACACAAAGAATGAAAATGAATTGAATGGACGGACGGAGGACCGACTACGTTTGTTTAAACAGACTTGGTGACAATTACTTTTTCAGTGTTAGTACATTTTCATCCAATGTTATTTGCAAATATTTCTTTTCTACGTTTTGGAAAAACTAATTTTTTTTTTCTTCTTATTCTTAAAATATTCTTTTTTTTTTTTAGGTCTATTGATAAATTTGGCAAGACATAGACTATATACAGGGTGTGCATAAATAATAAAGTGTAAATATGTCTCTTGACCTCAAATTATCCTGTAATTTGGGTACAAAATGAAAATGAAGAGAAACTTGAATGTGTATTTTAGAAACTAGAAGGTAAATCACTGAAACAGTTGATGTCTTTTACGTCAGCTGTTTCAGTGATTCACCTTCTAGTTTCTTGAAATACACATTCAAGTTTCTCTTCATTTTGTATCCGAAAGAAGAAGCTTTTTAAGTGAGTTTCAAAATGACCCAACCTTAAGCTATTTTTTTTTTAGTTTTTAGCTTTAAAAAGTTTTATTTTGAAATATTATACCCTTAATTAATTGAACTACCGTTCTAGTTTTTATAACATTTTCTAATTTTTCTCTTGAAATTCAAAATTGTCATAGTTTGGAAATCAGCTAGCTAGCTGTTCACAAACCATCATATTAAGTACATTTGCTAAAATAGTTTTTTAAAAAGATCGATTTTTTGAAGTAAAATTCAATGTTTGTAAATAAAAATAGTTGAATATACAAGAATTTATTTTCCTAACATTTTTTTTAAAATAAGCTCTTTGTAGAGCAATTTGAAAATTATTTTTCATTATTTTAATGCAAAAAAAAAATGAAAATAAAAGTTTATTTTTGAATTACATGAATAACAACACTTTTTAACCAACATTTAAACAATTACAAAACCAATTATTATAGTTTCCATCTGTTGCTTTTAAAAAATTGTATTTTTAAGTTATGTTCAAAATGACTTTTGAGACAATGCGCCTCAGCCCCAGGCCCCTTGTCACCTCTTTCTCGATGGGGCCACTCGTATTCCTCCTCCCCCTCCCCTTTTCCTCCATTTTTCCAAGTATTCATCTTAATTGTGTTCCTGCAACCTCAGACATAATTCCTAATTATTACCCATCTTTTAAGACTTTTTCTGTTGATGTACATTACAAGAAAAATGCATTGATGTGTTCTATAACACAAGTCACATTTCGTTTTGATCATAAACCACTTGTTCATATTTATGTGATAGGCCTAGATGATGATGATTAGGGCACCCACCCCCCTTCCCTCCAAACTCCTTGCAAACTAGATCATCACTATCTTCCTTTTAACTATAACCAAAAACTCCACCCTCAAAACACCCAAAAGTTATTATTACATAAAATATTTCCGTATATTATTTCATGTTATGAGTAGTGAGTGTGGACCCCTTTGACCAAAATTTATCCTCCACCACCTCCCTCTTTTTTTTTTTTTTGATATGGGACTCTCTTTGTGTAGAACTGTATTTTATGATGTCTTCTTGATCTCGATCTTTGCACTTCCCAACAGATATTTAATGTTCAGTTTGGCACCAGAATTGTAATAATACTAATAATAACCAGAAATGTTGCAAAATATTACGATTGCACTGCAGATGTGTATCATCCACTTGATCCCATTAACGACATCCAGATTAATGTGATTATGACTTCAACCTTCCACCCCCAACCCCCCCACCTCAAAAAATGGCTGCCATTTTTTCTTTGTAAAAACGCCATTTTGTTTTATTCATTTTTTTTATCTCCACCTCCGGAGGGCGCCACTGCAGTGGCTAATGCTGAGCTCCATAAATGTTTTTTTGGAAAATTTGAATGCAAAAAGGTCAATCAAAATTTTTTTCGAAACATTATGAAAAAATTCAAATTGTTTTCAAAACTTGAATGGTAAAAGATTATGATGAATGTTTTTTTCATGGCAGTATCTTAAAAAAAATAAACATTTTATAGCAGTTTGAAATTGACCCCTTTTTTCTGTTTTTTTTTTTCAGTGACATTTCATGAAATTTTCGCCATAAAAAGTTTATTTTAAAAAATATCGTCATGAAAACACTTTTAGCATTATCACCAACTATTCTAGTTTCTAAAATATTTTAAATTGTTTTGTAATGTTTTTTTTTCTGAAAAACGTTCGCTTGAAAAACCATTAATTTTCTCAAAACCGCGGGTTAGAGGGGAAGAAACCTCCTATGGAACACTGCTGGCGCGCCATCAAGGGAGACGAAAACAAAATAAATATCTATTCAGCCACCTTAAGTTGTTGTTGTTATAATGAAAGATGATCAACAGGTAGGTATATAAAGGAAATTCATTATGTTGTGTGTCTTCAGTACAACAGTTGTAAAATTACATTTATGAAAAATTTGTTTTGTTACCCCCAATTTTTCTTAATGGAGACTTCCCTTCATTTTTTTTTCTCTCCCCCACCCCACCTACCCCTCCCTCTCTAAGATTATCTCCCTTACTTCTCCACCCCTTAGTGACCAGTGTCCACACCTCTTTTCGTTTTCATCTACTACTACTGTTAGTAGTCTACTAGTGAAAAGAGTGAAATTGTAAGGAGGCGCACATAGGGAACTTTGGGGTGGGGTTTTTTTTTTTATTAGCAATAAATCCAGCTTTTCCTTAGGGCTACTCTCCTGGTCAGCCAAATCAATGCTGGGGCTGTGATTTTTAATGAGAATGGGCCAGGACTCAATTTCTACTCGGAGATCATAAAAGTTTATAGCAGAAAATAGCACAGGAACCATATTGGCTAATGACTCTCCCGTGGATGGATTTTTACTATGAACATCCCACATTAGTTTTGAATGGTCAAAAAAAAAGATGGCGCCGTCTATAGTTGTAAACAATGACATTTACAGAAAAAAAAATAAAATAAAAACCAAGAAGAAGGTTTTAGTTTCTTTTTTAATTTCGTTCGCAAACCCTTCTTGATATATATTCATTTTATTGTCGAAGAATGACTGAAAACAAAAGCCTCCCCCTCCCTTGTTTCAAATGTTATATTTTCAATACATCTTTTCCAAGAAACAATGATAAAAAGTCCATCATGGCTGCCAAAAGTTTCATTGCTGATAAGAAAAAAATGGCCACCAAAAAAAGAATTTGATTACAACTGTCAAGAGAAGAAGAAAAAAAAATGGACAATTTTTGAAAACTGACGAAAATGTAAACATGTTTTTTATTTGGTGTGTTGCCTCTAGCTAAGATTATAGGTTCCTATTCTGAGATATAAGGCTATTTAAAAACATACAATTGGTCACTTAACCTCAAATAAAAAGGTGAACAGCTGCCTTTTTGTGTATGGTGTTGTTAAGATATGGCCAGTTTTATTTTTTGATTAGATCGTTTTGATATAATAAAAAAAAAAAGTTCCTCTGAGCGAAATATATATTCCTTATATTAAAGAAGTAATCAAGCATACTAATTGTGTGCTTTTTTTTGGCAATAGAAATTGCATTATAATAAACGAAATTGGGGGGCAACAACTAATATCCTTCTAACACCTGTATGATAATAATTTGAATGGTCCATTCCGTTTTTTTTTTACATACAGACAAAAAAAGATGAACAATTGAAGGAAATTGTTATCATTGATGTGTAATTTTGACCACTCACGAAGTTAGAGGTTATTTAGTTGAAAATTTACACTCAAAACAAAAAAAAGTCATATCTGCAAGCTGTTTTTTTTGGGACCTACTGTTTGGTTGGAGAGAGAGAGAGAGAAAGAGAGAGTAGGGCCTCTATACTTATATGACCCACCCTCATTTGGACAATTATATCCCCTCGAAAAATGAAGGAAACAGGGAGGTTTTGTGTGGGAGAGAAAAGAGAGTTGAAATGATAAGAAAAGGAAAGAGAAGAAAATATCTTTTGCAAAATTCAACATTTATCTAAAAAAAAAAGTGATGTTTTCAACTTTTTTCTTGCTTTTACCTCCTCTTCTCCCCTTATATCCTTATCCTTACTTACACTTTCTCTCTTTCATTCCATACATCTTTTTACTAAAAATTTGTATGTATTTTTTTTCCCCTCTTGGTCAGTCGACAATATGATTAATGAAGTCCATTTTTTTTCCGGACAGTGTGGCGGTGGGTCAAGTGTTTCTTTTCTCAATTAGTCAGGAATGCAGAGTTTCCATATTTCAATTCTATTTTAATTGCAATAATGTTCCAACTAATAAACAAACGACGAGCCTTGGAAGCGGAGGCTAACAATACAAATAATATTGTTGTAATATAATAATTTGGTCTTTTTGGCGCGTAGTGCCGGCACACTCAGCCCTCATTTGGGGTTTTCTACTTAGTATTGGGGGTAATAGCACGCTTCAAAGTATTAGGATGTTAATTTGGTCTCCAGTGCAAATTGCACTGAGAACATAATAGCTATTTTCAGTGCAAGAAATGAATCAAATGGAGAGCTTGCGATGCGAGTCTTTGCACAAATTTCTTGCAAAAAAAAAGCCGAAAATCAGCGTTTTCTGCAAGGCTGATTGAGAGTGCAAGAAACCACTGCACGTTTTGCAAGGTTATTATCATTATCGCACTGGTAATTGCAATTTATTCAAGGTGCACATTGCAATGAATCTTATTGTAAATATATTGCCAATGTGAATTCAGCTTAATGTAAGCACCTAATAGATTAGCCTCCACCTCCACTCCTCGATGTTGAAACGGGTATTTTTAAAATTATCCAAACGTTTTTGGTAGATTTTTTTTAGCTTAATAAAGATTTCGATCTGAATTTGAGTATTAAATCTATTTTATTGTTTTAATAATTAATTTTGTTTTTCAATTATTTTTCTAAGTAAAAGAATTACAAAATTATATTTAAAAAAATATATTTTGAGTGGGGAGAGTGGATAACTGTTCTCCCGTGGTTCTAGATTAAATCTTAAAAAGTTAAAGGGCATCAAGTTGACCACCAAAGGTTAAAGTTTAGACAGGATGAAGTTTTTAAAAAGTTGTTTGAAAAGGAGGGACTTTTATCATTTTCATAATAAGCTCCTTCCTATCTTATGTTAAGTTTGTTATAAAAGAGGCTTTTTTTCCTGGTCAAGTCCAACGTTTCTTTTTTTTTTTTTACTCAACATGGATTAGAAACATAATTCTTGTGAAACCCTAGTGTTGACCACTCGATGTATTTCTGTTTGTTCTTTTGATTCTGTACACATTTTTTGATGTTTGCCAGAAAGATGAGTGTAGAATCATAAGTCATCTAATATTAACCCCCACTTTCTCCCATCCCTCCATTTTTTTTTCTGTCAAAACATTCTTAAAAACAAATTACACACAATTTAAATAAATAGACCTGGGGCCTCATTACAGAAGGGCAATAAGACTGTCATATGATGGCAAATTGTTATAGCTAGCTCATAACTTTGTATCAATCACATAAACAACTTACACAATAATATTGTCATATGATTGCCATTGAAATGTGTATAAACATACCATGATAGTCATAAAATAATAGCGCACAAACGGTGACATCATTAGGTATGATTATCACAATCTTATCAATAATGAGACCATAGGTTCTCACCTGCAATGCAATGTCTTTATTTAGTACTTTTTTTTTACAGAGTATAGTAATGACAAATTGTGATTTCCAGTCAGTTCTGTTTACAGCACGGTTTTACAAGGTTAGGTAGGTTATTTTGTGGACATAAGTAAAATACACAGGTTTTTTTTTTTTCTATATTTAAACTTCAAAATGTGGGACAAAAGTCCCCTCCATTGCAATCTCAGATTTCTTTTCAATTGTTGACAAAAGTATCTAAAAAGAAGAAAAAGTGAAAGGAGAAGAGAAATTTAAGGTTGGGAAACATTTTTCTAGAACAGATTAGATCAGTTATTTCTTACTTGACCATAACAATTACGAAATATTATTGAAAGGACCCCATGAAAGAAATAGGAGGAGCCCCGTCTATCGTTGTTGGATGGACATTATCAAGAAATTGGGTCACTTTAACATGTTTTTATTGGCTCCTTCCTTCCTCGGTTGTGTCTAGGGCCTTTATGATTATGAACTTTTAAGGCTGATTGTGTGTCGTCTGTTGGTGGTCGAACTATTTCCTAATGGACTTCATAAATATCATATCAAGATTATAATTTTAGTTTTGAAGTTCAGGTCAATTTTTTAACTTGCTAAACAATTTTAATTAAAAGTTTTCAATCTTTTTTCCTGAATTGGATGAAAAGAATAGCTAGTATTATGTCATAATTAAACATGTTTTATAAGCAGCTGACTACTCTACCTTTTAACGAGAAATTGTTAGTGTGCTCGAAACTAGAACTAGATCTCTTATCATTTAATAGTATTTTTATGTTGATATCTTTCAAAATAAACTTTTTAAAAAGTCAAAACACTCACTTAAAAAGCTTATTTTTTTATAAAAAAGATATCAATCTGAAATTACTCTTCTAGTTTCTAAACCACTTTCAAGTTTCTCTTCACTTTAAAACCACCTTAAATTTAAAAAAAATACTTTGAGAAGTTTTTATTTAAGGTAGTTTTAAAATATAAACGTTTCTCGAACTCTCCATTACGTTGTCTTTCTCAGGTGATAAGTTGATAACTGAAGATAAACTTGATTGTGTTTTAGAAACTAGAAGGGTAGCTGAATCACTTAAGACGAGTATTTTCATGTTGATATCTTTCAAAATAAGCTTTTTATATGTTATATATGTTAGTTTGAAAATGAGCCAATTTTTAAAAATTTTTATAAATAAAAAGTTTAATTTTGAAAGATAGCAACATGAAAAATAGTAAAATACCCTTAAATGATTGAGCTATATACCCTTCTAGTTTCTAAAAAAAAAAACTCTTCTAATTTTGTTTCTGAAAAAAAACAATAATGAAAGTTCAAAGATATCAGCTATTTAAAAGGGGCGACTGAATAAGCGCCAAATTGAACAAGCGCCAAATGGAAGAAACGCCAAACTGAATAAAAGCCAAAAATTTGGCGGTTATTCAGTTTGGCGTTTGTTCCATTTGGCGCTTATTCAGTTTGGCGTTTGTTCCATTTGGCGCTTATTCAGTTTGGCGTTTGTTCCATTTGGCGTTTATTCAGTTTGGCGGTTATTCAGGTTTTTTGTAAATTTTGATGGTCCAAATATTGTGAGCTTTTATAGACGTCAGACTGTGCAGATTTACACCTAACCGAACCGAACCTAACCTAACCAAACCTAACCTAACCTAACTTCACATTTTGGCAGTTATTCAGTTTGGCGTTAGTTCCAAATTGGCGCATATTCAGTTTGGCGTTTGTTCCATTTGGCATTTATTCAGTTTGGCGTTAGTTCAGATTGGCGTTTGTTCAATTTGGCGCTTGATCAGCGCCACCTAAAAATTTTTTTTAACTCGTAGGTCAATGACTGGTCAGTGCAAAAGTAGACTATACTGAGAACGAGTGTAAACATCGCAAGTAAAATTGTGGTCTATTAGAAATAGACAATAAAAAAAATAGAAATGATGCTTTTGACTGAAATTTCAATTGACACATTTGGATCTATGATTTGTGAATGAAAACACAGAAAGAGAAAGAAGAAAAAAAAAACGAGAGAAAGAAAAAAACGTATTTGCACTTAATACTAGAAGAGAGAGAATGAAAAAAAAAAACTGTTCTTTCTTCCGTCACTTTTTTTTCTCCCATCACATCTCTTGATATAAAAAAAAAGATTCACGGTGAAGGCGACGACAAATACACACAACTATCTTCTTCAATTGAGCTGCGGCTGTTGATCCCGGTTTTTTTTTTCTCTCTCTCTCTTTCTTTCCCTGTAGTTACTCAGTGGGTAACTGGGCCACTGGGTTTTCATTCATAAAAGTAGAAGGACGCCGTTCTTCTATCATTGACGACGATATATTATACATTATCTCCACATCCCAGCTTTTTTCAGCCTTTTTTTTTCTTCTCTCTTCATATTTATGTCTCTTTATAAGTTTATCAGAAATCCAAGATAATTTTCATATTTCAAAACATCATCATCATTAGATTCATTACTATCATCATCATCATCATCATCATCACAACAACTATAAAGAAATGAAAAGTGTGTTAAAAACTAGAAGGGGTAACTAAATAACTGAATAGTATTTTCATGTTTAATATCTTTCAAAATAAACTTTTTTATAGATAAAAATTTTAAAAAAAATAATCATCTGCTTAAAGTTGGGTCATTTTATATAACTGATATGAAAAGTTTATGTTAAAATATATCAACGTCTAAATTACCCTTAAGTGATTTAGCTACTACCTTTCTACTTTTAAAAAAAATATTTTCAATTTCTTAAAAATAAGAAGTTTATTGTTAAATAAATTTTATATCAAACATGAAAATAATGAATGATTCATTTACTACTCTTCTAGTTTCTAAAGTACTTTCAATTTCTTCTTAATAATAACTTTTAAATTGACATAAAAACCTAGTTTAAAAGGTTTCAAACATGAAAATTATCTTAAGGGGGTTTATAGATATATTTATTTTGTTTTTGTTCACCCAGGTGGCGCGCCTGTGTGGCTTTTTTATTTTCTATAGTAGGTCCCTACAATCACTCGCGGTTCAAGTGAACATTTTTCAGGAAAAAAATTTTCCAAAGTGTTTTAGAAACTAGAATAGTTAGTGACAATGCTAAGTTTTTTCATGATGATTATATATTTCAAAATAAATTTTTTATGACAGTTTGAAAAAAGGCGAAAATAGTTTTTCATGAAATGTCAATGGAAAGAAAATATCTAAATTTCAAATGACGAGTATTATGAAATGTTTATTTTTTTAAGATATTGAAATGAAAAAACTTTTAACATAATCTTCTACCATTCTAGTTTTGAAAGCAATTTGAGAAAAAAAAAAACGTTCGCTGGACGTTTTTTTCGTCCAAATTTTACAAAAAAAAAATCTATGGAGCTTAGCATTAGCCACTGCAGTGGCGCCATCCGGTGTGGGACAAAAGCAAAATAAATATCTGTAGAGCCACCTTAAGTGATTCATTTACTCGTTTAATTTGTAAAAAAAAAACACTTTCAATTACTTTATAAAAGGTTTCATTTCAAACGTTTTATTATATTGTTCCTCTTTTATTTGCATATTTCTGAAATGGCTACTTATAAAACGTGTTACTTTGTAAAAAAATCTTTACGTTTGCGGTTACAAATACACAATAACTTAAACCTCCCTTGTTGTTGTTATTGTTGTATATTCCTATATTTTACATTGTACACAAACCTGAATATAATATAATGTGTGTATCTTGTAGGCCTATACTATTTATTAACCATAAATAGAAGAAGCTTAGGTCTTTGCATAACTTTGATGAAATCCCCATCATAAAACAAACTTTTACGATAGAAAGAGACAAAAGGGAAGAAAAAAAATAGGGAAAGGTGGAATTTTTTTTTATACTTCTTCGATCTTTGTATAAAAATCTATCATAAAAATCCGTTCTCTCGAAGAAAAAAAAAATCCACAAGATTTAAAAAGTAGGCACATGTTTTTGTCACTATTTTTTCTTATATTTGTGGGGGTGGATTGAGGAGGAGGAGGAGGGTAGGGGGGTATAGAGGTCCTATATACTAACCACCAAAAAAAACCCTCTTTTTTTTCCTTTAAAGAAGTTCGATCCTTATGTGAAAGAAGCTTTATATATTAAGATGGGGAAAAAAGGGAGTTTTTACGATGGGCTATAACATGCGATCGGGAACACGTAAAATTCAACCCCCCAATCTTCTCCTTCCTTTCCCCCCCCCCCCCCCCCCCCCATTTTCATAGCCGATCTACTCTTTCTCCCCTCACTATAAGGAGGACAACGTTAGAAAAAGCTACCCATAGTTCCTTTTTGCTTGACCAATATCTTTTTTTATGTACGGTCATATAACACAACCTTCTTTTTCTCCTTCTTTTTGGATGAAAAACAATCGCAAAATGAAACTAGAAATTCCAAGAAAAATCCAACACAAACAAAATGATTATTACAAGAGAGAACCATAGAAAGAAAGAAAGAGAGAGAGAGATAGAGAGAGAGAGATAGAGAGAGAGAGATAGAGAGAGAGAGAGATAGAGAGAGAGAGATGGATGGGAGGGGGAGGAGAGGAGGGATAATTTTAATTAATGAGCCCACTAAAAAATTAAGACATAAAAATCTCGAAATTTTCATTTTTTTTAAATAAAACTACTACTTTTTTTTAACCCTTTGAATACCTGATTACACAGTGAGGTTTCAAAGGGTTAAAAGCATTTTTAGATCATTTTATAACTAAATATATTGAATTTTAAGATGTTTTTTTTTATGAAACTACAACAGATAATTGAATCACTTAATATTTTCATATTGATATTTTTCAAAATAATGTAAAACTTTTTATGGGAACAACATTTTTTTTAAAAAAATATCACGATTAAAGTTGTGTCATTTCCAAAAAGACATAAAAAGCTTATTTTAAACGATATCAACATAAAAAAAATACTCTTAAATTGATTGAGCTATGTTTGTAGTTTCTAAAACATTTTCAAGTTTCTTCTTAATATTGTTCGATGAGAAAGACAGAATTAACAAGAGATTGAGGGGCATTTAGATTTTTTAAAACCAACTTATTACATTTTAAATGATTAGAAAAGGGGGGGGGGCTCTTTTTGAAAGTTAGTTAGGGAAATAATAAAAAGTATGAGGAAGGGGGGGGGGGGGGAATCTAACAACTTTTGATTACATATAATTTTTTTGGTGTCAGGATGTATTTTGCAAACATCGGAAATTATTTATAAGGAAAGAGAGAGAAGTCAATGATCCCTTTGGACCGTTGGTAGTGGAGGTGGTGGGTCAAAAAAAAGTCTTATCTTAAAATATGTAAGGAAGGGACACAGTGGTCCTTCTAAAATTTTATCACAAGGAAATAAAAACAACTTTTTCTTTTACATATAAATATTAAAAATTCTTATCTATGAAGGGCACTTATGTACAAAAACAAACTAAATTTATCTTACCATTTTTTATGTAGGAAGAAAAAAAAATCAAAATCGCTCAAATTAAAATCGTGATTAAAATATCAAGTCCCATTGATGACTAGAAGAAAAAAATATATTTTCACTTAAAAAAAAAACGCGGACAAAATATGTTTTTAAATATATTTTTGTTAAAAAAAAAGTCCAAGTTATTTAAATATAAATAGTTACACATCCAAGAAAAAAAATTTCTCCTTGTAGTAAAAAAGTAAACATTGGACACAAAGGGTTGAACCACATTTCCTTAATACACTGTCCTCATCGTCATCATCAATAAGAAGGTGAAATGCATCATCCTTTTCTGTATGTACATGGGCACGGTTGGTGCTCCTCTTTGCAAATGCGGAAAGGAATTACCGTGCTCTGTGTGTGTGCGTGCGTGTGGCACTCAGACCTCTAAACACGTGAACTAATCATCTCAATGGTAGCGGTAGCAGCATCCGTATACAACCAGGTCCACATATTACTACTACTACTACTGATGCCTACAATAAATGCACTCTTGTGCGGCACTGGTACTGTGGCAGCTAAGCAGCATTCAGTCAATTGTGAGGGCACTACTACTACTACTACTACTAAAAAGAGAGTATTGAGCGATTTCTACAGAAGATGTCCCTCCCTCATCACTGAGCTTTCCCCCCCCCCTTTTTTTTACCCTCCCCTTGTATAGTTGATGACGTATTGGTTTCAGTGACCAACGAGAAATGATGGGCACTGCTCTCAGTGTCCAATGTGTGGTATACTGAGGAGCAAGAAGAGGGGGAGGTGAAGTTGGGTGAAAAGTACTATTTTCTCTCCTCCACCCCCAATAAATCCAAGGGATAAAGGATAAGAGAAAGGGAGAGAAGGGTATTTTGATTGTAGGCTGATGTAGAGAGTCCTCTGTGGGCCAGTTAGAGCAGTTGTACTACCCTACTGCTCGGAAGACACGCGCCAGGGCTCAAGGAGCCGTCACCCGTGTCCACTAGCTTGACACTTGGCTCCAATTTATTTCCTCTCTCTCTCTCTCTTTCTTATGATGATGATGATGATGATCATATCAGTCGTGGGTCAAGTTACTTTTCATTTTTTTTAATTACTGTGTTGAATGGTAATTGTTATGAACAAAATTATAACTTTTTAAGATATGAACAGAACAGGTGTTTTTTTTTCTAACTGCGGTTATTCTTCTGCATTTTCAAGAGCTACACTAAGGGAGAAATTGAAAGTTTGTTAGAAACTAGAACGGTAGTTGAATCACTTCAATATCAACTGCGTTTGCTTAAAATTGGGTCATTTTCAAACTCGCATAAGAAGCTTATTTGAAAAGATATTAACATGAAACTGCTCTTATAGTAATTGAGATACCCTTCTAGTTTCTAAAACACTTCGTGTCATTTTGCTTTCCTGAAAGACAGAATAAAACCACCTCAATAGTAATTTCATGTTGATATCTTTCAAAATATAGATTTTATGACTTTATTGAGTAAATTTAAAAAAAAATATCATCAAGTTGCTTAAAAAGCTTGGTCACTTTCAAATTGAAACAAAAAGCTTATTTTAAAAGATATCAACATAAAAAAATACTTTTAAGTGATTGAGCGAGCTGTCTAGCTTCTAAACACACTTTGAATTTCTTCAATAGTGTTTGCTAATGAGTTTGATAATCAAGCTGTCTATTCTTTAAAAAAAGTTAAAAATATGTAAGGAAACTAATATTGTCTCCTTTTTATGCACATTTTCAAAGGTAAAAAAATAATCTGTGGAATAGAAACTAAGATGAAAAAACACATACAGTTTGTGTGGGGAAAAAAGGGGGGAGACTTGCACCCATAAAAAATAAATAGAAATAGTTGAGGGGGGGGGGATGAAGAGAGAGAGAGGGGTTGAAGAGGACATTTAATGTTGAGAAAGATGGGAATGAGAAGGTGGGTGGGGTGGATATACATACACTGCATGTTCAGGGAAGGGGGGGAGGGAAGTGTCCGTAACCAAGGTAACGAAATCCATTTATTGGCTGGACATTATCATGCACCAAATGTACATGTATATTATACTCTTTTATATATATATACACAGTAGTATAATATGTTCTCTTTTCTTTAAACGTGAAATCAATGTTAGTAGTATACGTTTATATATCTTCATTGATCTCTCCTCTTTTATCCGATTCCTTTTTTTTATTCACCTTATTTTTCATATCCCTCTTATAGTTTGGATTATCTCTTAATAACATTTCTTTAAAAAAAATGTAACACACAAACGAATCTCATCCATCTCATTCTCATTATTTATTAGAATACAATAATAATTGATTGATAAATCTGAAAACAAAGTTTAGAATGTGAAGTTGTCATCTCTCTGTTATACCTAGTACACACACCTGATAATTTAAATGCATTTAAATAATAAACGTGTTCTACAGAGCCCCCTGTGAAGGACAAACAAACAATATGTCGTCGAGTTCAATTTATTCAGTTAATAATCTGAAAAATATTGAGTTATTACTTAAATATAATATATTAATTATTGACATTAAAATATTGATTTAGTATTTCAATTTAAAATATTTATAGTAAAGTCAATTTTTATTTGGTTCATGTCCTTAACGGGATTCCGTATACTTCACCTAAACACATTTAATTTGAATTCATTTAACTCATGTGTATACAAGATATTACAAGTAAAGTTAACACTTTCAAAATGATTTAAAATATGATTTGCATATAAAGGTCATAATTTGTACATGAACTTTTTTTTAGAAGTTACTTTTAAGTGAAGAATTACACTTGCATAAATAAAATCTCACAGAATTTCATGTTGTAAGGAATTTTACAGGAGCGCCATATGTCTTTCAGTGCCATATAGAACCATAGAAATATTCTGATTTCATTTTCTGCTGATTTTTCAGCATGTGGGATTCTTAACTTAGGGTGCGTTATGACTACTCATGTTCATACTTGGGCTCGGTGAGGTGGCTCGTCGACAAGCCTGAGTAATGTGACGGACTCGCGAGCAGCCATACAAGTAGCACGAGTAACGTGAGCCAGGGGCTCGTCTCTGCCTCCGCTTGGTGTCGGTACATCCAAGAGGTGCTTGTCAAGACTTGCAAGTCATTGGACAGAAACGAGCACAGTTTAGTTGACTCGCGGTACTCGTGGCGTTTCTCCCAACAATGAGTGCATGATAATAAAACGTCCACTGGTAATTAAAACTTCGTCGTCGCTCATGGGATCTGCACGAGTCAAATCCTCTCGAGTAACTAAACTCTCAAGGCTGAGTCTCAGGACACGAGCCCAAGCCAACAAGAACACAAGCCCGAGCACGAGTAGTCTAAATGCACCCTTTAGACACAAATGAAGTTCTATTTCTTAAAAACTAGAAAGAAATATTCAACTTATTCTATATTTCACATGATTACTCGCCATTTTACCATGATAGAAATGATTGGATATTTTAATTTGCTCTACTTTTGACCTATAAGAAAATAATACCTGTAACAAATTTTGAATAGAAATTTTTACTTGTTGGCTTTTGACCCCATTAAATTTGCGTGTTAACATAAATAAAAGTTTATCTTATTCTTATGTCACTTTTGTGAACACTGATGGTGTAGGGTGGTGGGTAGCCTCTTTTGGCCCATTCTGTTCATCTATTCTTTAACAGGTGAATCCTGTATGGAAGATGGTAATTTTCAATTCAACCCCCCCCCCCCCCCCGGCCCTTCTTCTTTTTCTTTACATTTTACATGAAAAATAAAAATTTAGGGTGGAATAAAAAAGAATCTTCAATTTCTTTTCATAGAAAAAAAAATCTTCATTCATTCATGGTTTGGAGAGGGAAGGTGGTGGTGGTAGTGGTCACTCGCCAGTGAATCTCTTGGCAGCAATGGTCACTGTCACATTGATTTAGAAAGTTGGACCTACATATGAAGAACCTACTTAAAAATTGTGTTGCCCATAAACCTGTTATTTTCTTTATATATATATATATATACTATGGTGTGCACGTGTCTATGCAATTTCCGGTGGTTTCAGGATGCAACTGCCCAGAAAGAAACAAAAAAGTATAACAAAGTAGACATTCCCATGTTTAAACATGAGACGCGTTTTTTTTTCTGAGAGAGAAACAGGAAATGCAAAATAAGTCTCTCTAAAATAAGAGGTGTATTTGTCATGATGTAATGAGTGGACTGTTAAAATGAACAATTTTGTATCAAAGGCGGGCATTTTAAAGTTTTTAGCTAAGTACACACTAGGAAAATTTGTTTGCAAACAGTTTGCTAACAAAAAAAACATTTGCAAGAAATTTGCCAACTGTCTGTAAACTGTTTGCAAACAATGTTTCCAGTCCAGACTTCATTTCTATTCAGAAGCATAGATAGTGCCAGACTAAAAACAGAAAAAAATGCATGAAATCACATGAAAAAAATTGCATAGGCATCAGGAAGCACAGAAAACACGTGAACAAATACACGAAAAACGCGAAAAACTGTCTTGATAAACTTTTTTCCGTGCTTTTTCCACGGCTTCTTTTACCTTGTCTTATCTATTAAATATCTTTCTACGCATATTTTTCGTGTCAGAAACATATAGACTTGGTTTAATTATTCAAATGATAATTATCATCTCTCTATGAACCTACATTGTTTCTGAAATGTTTGTGTGTTGTTTTCCATTTTGGATGAAAAACTAAAAACATCAAATTTTGTTTGTAAACAAGTTACCAAATAAAGTTTGCAAACAAATTTTTCCTGGTGTGTACTTGGCTTTTATGTCCACAGTCCCACTGTCCAGCTCTTTTTACCTTATTTGCACGCTTTGAGATTCCCTTTCACCAAACACACACATCTAAATGAACTTTATCCAAAATCATTCATTTTATCGGAACATATTCTTTAACATTAAAGACAAGAAGAAAAAAAGTCATTGTTTAAGTATGAAGGTGCATGGTCATATTTTGTCATGTAGAAATTGGACTGTCCACCAGTGTGTTTCCGGAAATGTGTACTTAGAAATTTTTGTGGATTGAAAGGGGGAGAATTTCACTTTCCGAGCTGTGTATGTGTGTGTGTGTGTCAGGTTCCAGGGGTAAAGAAAGAAAGGATTATTATTATTATTATAAAACCCCTTTTATTTCATTTTGTGTTGGGAGTTCTCGTGTATTGCAATCGAAGGGTCAGTTAGAAGGAGGAGAAAGGGACACTTTAATATCCCATTGGCACCAGTGAAGCGCCAACAAGTTTTTTTGATTGAAACTGTATCCCACAGGCATTGATTTGTTTCATGTAAAAGTAAAGCTTTTTGAACTTAAGGGGTTGTTGCAAACTTGACCAAATTCATTGATTTATTTCTTCTTATAAAATGATGAAGGGTGAGAGAGAGAGAGAGATATGAACAAAATTAATTTTGAATCTAAAAATAGATGCAACTAAAACGCGTTTTTGATGCATTTTTGTGAAGAAAAAAAAAACGTATTTGTAAACTGCAGAAGTTTTAAAAAAATTTCTAAAACCTCAGAAATTGTTGCTTTTTTAGTAAGATTTGCAATAACTATTTGGAACAAAATACACTGAATTCCGTGTTAATTTAGGACACATGACCCTAATTAACCGGTTTCAACTGTAATTGAAAATGAAATTATGAATGTGAAAATATAGATTGTGGGTGGTGGGCGACCAATTTGGCCTTTCTGACCTAAACTAATTGTTTGAGATCTCTCCTAGTGGGGCATGTCCCAGAATTAATCAAGTTTTTGCGCCAATGTGTGGCAGTTCCATGTTTTTATCCTTTGCTATCTAAAAGCTAAAGGCTTATATTGTATTGGATTTTATACCCCTTTTTAATATGGCACAATGTGGTGGTGTACATGTAGATTCAAATCCATATATTTGATTTTTCTTTCTCTCAATTATTTTCTAGTGTCCGAACATATTTATAGTAAGCAAATGTCCACCCTTATGTGTTTTTCGTTCACTAGAATCTCTTTCCCCCCCCCCCCCTTCCCCCCTTTTCCCCCTTTTTTTTTGACAGTGGACACACTGGACAGTGAACTAACAACATAGGGAAATTGGAAGTTTGTCAATTATAATAAAACATAGGAGAAAATGCATTTTAAGTAGAATTAATGGACTATGGTGTCATGGGGCCAGCCAGGGGCTCCGCCAAGATGGGCCTGTGGGCCTGAGCATGCAATTTTCGGATAAAAACTCATGTACTTTGTGGGCCTCATGGACCTTATGAAGTTATGAGCTTAATGGGCTGGGCTCACTATAATCTTTAAAGTTTTGTAGGCTGGGCTAAACTTTCAAGTTTTTTCTAAAAATCTTGGTCTCAACTCTCAAGTTTCGCATTTTTTTTTTCTCTTCAAATTTGAATCTGTTAAAAGTGGTTAAGTTTTTACTATAACTGTATTACTCAATGAAAAGTGAGGTTGATGGTTATGTATGAGTTGGTCTTTTTTAACATTCGAAAGAAGCCAGAAAGCCATGAAATGGTCAACCGACCGCAATAAAATATTGAAAACCTGCAGGCTCATACTGACCAGTGGCCGAATACAATGTACTGACCACTGGCTATGATTCCAATGGATAACTTATGTGTGTCCAACATGTCATTTCCGAGGGATTGTATTGCTGTTTATGAAAGGGACACCCATAACTAACCTCGACTAAAAAAAAGTTTTTTGTTAGCCTCGTCCAACGTTCAAGATATATTTTTTTAATAAAAAGAATCCTGTTTTCGGTTTCTATTAGTAAAAACATAATGACTTATAGAAGACTGTTATAAATTCTTTTATTTTGTCATTGATAATAAATACTGGACACTAAAAACACTTGTAATTTAATTTTAAAAAAATGTGCAAAATTGTGTTGTTCTTTTTACACCATAAAAAGAATGAAGTTTTTTTTTAAAAAAAATTCCTGTTGGGGAGGAAAAAAGGATTACCGTAGTGACCAAAAGCATATAAAAATGTCTAACATGATTCATTATTCTCACATATTTTACAAAGAAAATAAATAATAAAAAAAAAAGAAATTGTAAGAATAGCAGTAAAATTAAGGGTGACCAAGTTGACCACTGTCCACCATAAAAACGGAGAAAGAGAGAGAAAAAAAGTCCGGGAGGGGGTTAAAAAAATAGAAACTTCTGTTCTTTTTTGCACCTGCCCCATACACACACAAGTAAAGTACCAAAATTTCTTATTTGAAAATTTTGTGAGTGACGGCCTAGTTTTTGACCAGCCTTTAGTGTCCATTCAAATATGGTCCTTATAACAATGACCATTTTCAGTTCTTATGTATTTTTCAAACATTGGTCAAGCAAGAAAACACTATTGGCCGAAATGAAATAGAAGAAAAACTGGTCTGAAATTTTCAAAATAAAAAAGAGGGCTCTTTTTTTTTCTTCTTTTAAAAATGGAATTTTGCTTATTGTGACAAAGAAAGAACAGTTTTGTGGCGAGTGGTCATCTCCAATAAATTAGAAGCTACTACTGTAGGGGCTGTGTCCATGTCATGGTCCGAGTGCAGGGGGCAAAAGGTGGCTCCCCTTTTTTAGTCTATTGTCCACAGAGTTTTTGACAAGTCATGCGCACTGACCACTGGTCAGTCGGCGACGACTGGTCCGGTCTTTTTTCTGTAGATTTTTTTTTTATTCTTTTAAGGGGTACACAGATATAGGCCTAAAAAGATGTGTAAGGCTTTATATGTATATATGAATATGAACGGAGCTTTAAATCTCTAGTTGAAGGTTTTTTTTTTTGAAAGGGGGGGGGACTCGTAGTGGTCATTCTATACTGACCATCAGTAGTGGTGGAGAGGTATATTTGTGCATCAAGTTCTTTTCAAGTTTTATTTTATTTTTTTTTTGCTTTTTCTTTTGCCGTCGTCCTCTTTTTTTCTTTTATTCTTAAGGTTTCTTTTTATTTTCCCCTTTTTTCCTTTTTTCTATTTCAGAAAAACTTTCCTTTTTAAAGAAAAAAAAAACCTTTCAATATTTTTCTTACTGGTCAAAAGTAGCCCCCTGTCCACAACAAAAAGTCCAAAACATATTTATGCTTCAAAATTTCAAATGAGAAACTGAAGAAGAAAAAAAAGTTTTTTGTTATTTCAGAAAAAAATATATTTCTACATTGAAAAACATACTAAACGCACCTTCCACACCTAAAATATTTTAACGGGGTTCCAAAATTACATTTTTAGTTGAATAAAACCAAACTTAATTAAACTTTGTTCAGAACCAGAAAAAAGTTTTAAAATTTTTTAGTTTGTTAAAAAATTAGAATTGTACACGGTTATGCTAAAGTTATTTTCATTATAATATAAATGATATTTTATAGAACTACATTTTGTAATAAAAAAATAAGTCTCAGATGACAAAACTTTTTATTGAGTCCAGCCCACTAAGCCCATCAGGCTCACGAAGCTCATTAGACCCACCAGGTCCATAAAGTCCACCAGCCCATCAAACATAAGCTACGAGGCTGGCAAGTCCATCAGACCCATGAAATCTGTGAAGCTCACCAAGCATATATAGTATGAGGTCCAGGAAGGTTCATTGCAAAAGCCCACTGGGCCATAGGCTTTATGTAGGTTTATGCAGGTCTCTAGTTGAACATAATCAAATTTCATTATCAAAATTGAACAAAAAAGTGAATTATCACAAATTGCCATATAAAGTTTATTTTTTTAAATCCTTTTTCCTAAGAAATTTTTCGACATTATCTAAATTTCGCAATTTTATAATAAATTTTAATCAAAATTGTGAATTTTTTAAAAAAAAAAACGATTTGTCTCTTAAATGACCAGTCAAAGTTTGCAACAACAACAAAAAAATGATACAAAATCCCCTTATTTTTCTCTTATTTCCCCCCCTATTTTTTTCCTCAATTCTTTTGAGTTATCAATCGCTGTCGATTTTCTTGACCGTTTGTCTTTATATTATATATATTTTACAAATTACAATTCACACATTGAATTTGACGAGTGACGACTTCATTTGTTTCCCCTGTGAACGCGACTAATACCCTTAAAAGTCTATATAGCTAGGCCTATCAGTCAAACTTCGAAAAAAAAAGGACCCATAAAGACATTAAAGTAATAGCAATCATAAGTATAATACAACAAAAAAAAACCATAATGGCTCGAAATTGTCATTTTCTTCAATACAGATTACATTTCGTCCATTTTCACTGCCATTTCTCATGTTCCACGCTTATTAGTATTTTTTTTTCTTCCCTTGGAACATGTGGTCATTTTTTTTCTGCATTGTTATGAAGTGGCCACTTGGTGTAGTGGACACGTCTAAAATTTTCAACACCACACAACCTATTTCCCTCCCCATTTTGAGAGAAGAAAAAAAACACTTTTTAGAAGAAAATAAATGATAAAATATCTAATATTTTATTTGTATTATTGTATGTTATTATTACACGTAAAATATTGTGTTAAAGTCAAGGGAGAAAAGAAATTTTCATTAAATGAAGAACATTAAAAAAAAAACATATCACAAGAAAAAATCTGACATTTTCTTTTTGTTGTTGAAAACTTTCAAACAGAAATATGCACCTATTTATTATTATTCTTTTAAAGTTAACGATATTTTTAAAATTTCAAAAAACAAAACTTATTAGTTGATAATTTTGAAATTCATTTTTAATATAAATTTAAAGAAATTTATTAAATTTCAGTATTATTTACCTAGTACACACACCTGATAATTTAAATGCATTTAAATAATAAACGTGTTCTACAGAGCCCTCTGTGAAGGGCAAACAAACAATATATGTCGAATTCAATTTATTCAGTTAATTAATCTGAAAATATTGAGTTAATACTTAAATAATAATATATAAAATATTTGACAAAATATTGATTTAGTATTTCAATTTAAAATATTAATAATTAAAGTCAATTTTTATTTTGTGTTCATGTCCTTAACTGGATTCCGTATAATTCACCTAAACACATTTAACTTGAATTAATTTAGCTCATGTGTGAGTACAAGGTATATAAGGTAAGGTGGTTTTAAAATTGTAAACGCCTCTCGAACTAATGGTTAACTTGCCTTTCAGGAGAAAAATCAAAACAAACTTGAAAGTGTTTTAGGAACTAGAAAGGCAGTTCAATCACTTACGGTGGCTGAATAGATATTTATTTTGCTTTTATCCTCCCCATAGACGTTTTTGTAAAACTTGGACGCAAAAACGTCAAGCGAACGGTTTTTTTTAGAAAGAACATTATGAAAAAATTCAAGTTGTTTTCAAAACTAGAATGGGTAAAAGATTATGCTAACAGTTTTTTCATGTCCCTGTTTTTGTGTTTTCGCCTTTTTCAAACTGTTATAAAAAGTTTATTTTGAAAGATATCCTCATGAAAAAACTTAGCAATTTCTCCAACTATTCTAGTTTCTAAAAGACTTTTGAATTTTTTTTCGTAATGTTTCTCCTGAAATCTGTTTTGCTTGAAAAATATAAATTTTTTCAAAACCGTGGGTTAAGGAATAAACCTCCTATAGAACATAATAGCCACTATAGTAACGCCATCAGGAGGGTCAAAAACAAAATAAATATCTATTCAGCCACCTTAAGGGTAATTTCATGGTAATATCTTTTAAAATAAAAAGTGGCCTAATAAAAATGCAAAAAGTGTGGGGGGGTGGAGGGGTGAGGAGTAACCGCATGTGGTGATGGACATTAAAGTGACCGCACACACCGTGACGATATCTTCACGTATTTGTCAGTGAATGAGTGGACCACTGGACCACGTGCTCTCCAGTTTAGTCTCTCACACACTGACCATTAGATACACGTCTCATATTTTAAGGCTTACTGACGATGTCCATCATCATCATCTGAAGAGAGATCAGTTCTCAATTTTTTTGGAGGGTTTTTTTTGCCTAATAAATGGACGTTGAGAAATATGTTCTTCTAGTATTGTTTGAATCGAAATGGAATTTCTGCTTCATTGATTAGGACATATTTCAAGAGATTTTCAGTGTGAGGGGTGGAGGGTGAAAAAGTGACACTAGAGGGTGTGAGTTGGGTGAGAAAAAATTAAATATAAATGTAACTTGCAAAAAAAAAAAAAGTGACTCATGAAATTTTTTTATTTGGAATGTCATATATTACAATTAATAATGCTTCACTTTTTATGTCATGATTTGGAATTTTTAGTATTTAAATTTCTGAACCCCTCCTTCATTTTGTTTAATCGATATAAAAAAATCTTCGTTTTTTATGTTAGATTTAATTCATCACCCTTAATAGAAATATTCATGTTGATATCTTTCAAAATAAACTTTTTATGAACAAAAAAATTTAAAAAAATATTTTTTTGCATAAATTTTGCTCATTTTGAAGTTTATTTTAAAAGAGATAACAGATAGAGATAACCCTTCTAGTTTCTAAACCACTTTTAAGTTTCTCTTAATTTTTTTTGCTCCTGTCAGAAGTTCAAGAGAAGTTTTTTTTTTATTTAAAAAAAAGCAACTTAAACTTTTAGAAAATTTTAAATGCGCTTATAATAAATTAATTCAGATTTTAATTTGAAATTCTATCATGATGTCAAAAAAATTCTCTTTAATTATAGTTGTAATTAATAAATTATGAAGTTCAATCAGTAATGAATCATAGTGGTTTAGTCATCTATTTTGAAATGGTCGATTAAATAGATTAGCAGTCTATAAAATGGTTTTTAAAAAGCGCCCTCTATGTAAATACATATTCGCTCAAACAAATAACTATTATATGACGTGAGAACATTGTCTGAAAAAAAAAATGACAATCTCTCAATGGGAGCTAATATTGTGGCCCGCATGCATAATAGCCTCTTACTCCCCATTTTCATGTGAGCTTTTGACATCAACCAATATTTTATTACCAACCTTTAGATGACATTTTCTACTTTTCGTTTCTTCTCTGAGCAGTATGACACCTGCACAGAGAAGATCCGAGCTGTAGAGAGAGCTGGATGGAGATAGATTGAAGTCACTCTTCTGCATGGGGGTGAAATCAATGCAGGAGAGTGGCGGCCATCTCTCTCTCTTCCGGTTGATGCTGATATACATCTTCTCCATCGGTATTCCGACTAGAGAAGATGTTGTAGCTGCTGAGAATCGTATAGCTCCTGCCCTATGAAACCTCCGGCCTCTGAAGAGAAGTTATTAGCATAAAGACATAGAGACAACGCTACTTCTTATTACAACACTTTTATTCATTCCTTGTAAGAAGTACAGATACAAGGGTGAATAGTAAAATACTAACTGGAAATCCTCAGGCCCATGATTTGGAATGTATCGCAAAAACAGGCAAAGGAAAGAACTGAGGAACAAAGAGGAACATGGTCCTTTTATACCTTGGACCTGTGTACACCTGCGAGGTGTAACCAGGTCCAAGTGACCATGGTCCTTTATGTATCAATCCGCCACTGGGGCATGAGTCAGAAAGGTGAGTCAGAGAGGAGGGAGGGACGGTTGAGAGTTGTTTACCCCCCAGGCTATGGTTTTGGCGGGATCACGATTTACAGGGTGTTACATACCCTCCAACTTTGCTTGGAGTACGTCCTCGTACTCCAGCCAAGGGTGGAAGGTTTTCAAGTTACGCAGCGGGGAGACATGGGTGGCTGAGGACTTACCGTGTACAGAGGTGGTTATGGAAAGGCACTGGCACCGAAGTGTCAGCGCCCTTAAAAATTAGAAAAGGCTGAAAACATAAAACAAAGATAATTAATGCTCGCTGAGTGGCGAGCCGCTATTGAAATCTAAAAAGAAAAGAACAGTTGCAACGTATTTTATTTTTTTATAAATTTTTCGATAATGCCACCCGGATGGGTGGCAACCACATGAGTACATGTGGCGCGCAGCTATCCCTGCTGCGGAGGGTGGGGAGGATCCTGGGTCCATGAACCGTACGGGGGGGTAATCCCGCCGGACCTGGCCTCATCGGTAGCTGGATGCGGCAGACAGCCATTGTCCCTGGTCGTCAGGTAGATCCCGGTGGAAGATATTGAAGATGTCCCGGTCCCCGATAATCTTACGGGAGGACCGCTTGTTGTACAGTGTAGCCCAAGCGGCGTCCCATAAGACGGCGATTCGGTAGCGAGGATCCGGTTCCGGAATGTAGTGGCGACTGGTACGGAACGTCTGTCCAGCTGGCAGTCTAAAGACGGAGTTGACGAAAGCTCCCAAAAGGGCTTCCGTGGCTTCATCGATGGCATCTCCGGCGAAACTGGTGGTTTCAACAATCCGTCTTCTTGGGAAGACGATGGTGATGAGGACACTTGTTAGGCGGGAGAGTCCCACGACATATCGCTCCCGGGGAGGGAGGTCCAGACGGGGAAACCCTTCCTCCAAAGAGAAGTGTCCTACGTAAAGGGTGTTGGCAGAGCGCACTTCGCGCTGCCAAGTGACCCACCGATTGTTGAGCAACCTCTCGCCGGAGGTGGCTGCACGGAACGGATGATCCAGCGGTAACCGCCCCAGAGTAGCCCCGGCATGGGGTACAGTGGGCGGTGCGGCTGGTCGGGCTGGTGTTGGAGCCGCAGGTTCCAAAGAAACTGATGCGCCCGTGATAGGCCTGGCATGGCGCAAGGCGGACCGGGCCATATCGCGGGCCCGCTGACGTAGTCGCTTCGATGCCGACTTCCTGCTCAGCGCCTCCAGTGGCTTGGCACTTCCTGGTGCACGGCCCAGTGCTTCCATGGGGTCACCTCCCTGTCGCATGACGTCTTGCAGAAGGTTTGTGATGGCCTTCTGTTTTTTCAAGAACGCGGCACGCTCTGCGGAAGGTGGCGGCATCAAAGGTGTAGGCGTAGGTTGTCCAGAAGGGCGGCCCGGAGGTGGCGGAGGAGGAGAGCGACGCGGGACCCAAGTAGGAGGGCCCCGAGTTTCATAGCGATGGTCGCGGTCCAGTTGGACTCGGTGATCCTGTAGGTCTTGCCTGACCCTTGGGTCGAAGTTATTACGCGGCGGAGGGCCGCGTCCAGAGGAACCACGTTGTTCCTGCTGACTTCTTCCGTCGGGTCGGCGTCGGGGCGAAAGATGGGAACCACGTGGCGAAGAGCGACGTGGTTGTGGCCGTTGAAGAGAGTCTCGAGGAGAGTGGTGGCCCCTGTAGGACTGTTGAGGCTCCTTGGGGCGAGCCCCAGTGGGAACCTGAACACGAACAGGTTGGGGAACCACCACTATGGAAGGTAGCTTTGGAGTCGGAGTTGGTGTGGCGGCCTCGCTGCGTGGAGGCGTGGCACATCGGGAGGTTGGTGGTGACGATAATGGTGTATGAGGAGGAGGCGGCGGAGTGATTGACGGCACCGGTGAGCAGTGTTGGAAAGGCTCTGGTGGCGTTATGGGTGGAGAAGGAGATGTGGAGAGGCCAGTTGTCAGGGTTGCTGGCGAGTTTGAGGACGGAGGTGATGACGTGGCCGATGACGTAACTCGGGCGGCTTCTTGGAGTCGGGCCTCGATTCGCAGGAGCTCCTCCTTCGGGAGTTGCGCCGTACACGGTAAGCCCAGCTCGACAAGGCGGGCGCAAACCGCACGGAGGTACGCCAGATTGTCCTCCCCTTCCTTTTTATCTCTGGCTGCCTGGCGAAGGGCAGCCTCCCTCTGCATCTCCAAGTGGAGGTCTTCGAGGGGGGAGGGCACAGATCCACCTCCCCCACGCTTCCCTCTTGCTTCAGCTCCACCCGGAATGGGTTGACCAGGCGCGATGCTATCGCGGAACGCCTGGTTAACCCCCCATGCCATTGTATTAATATCGATGCGGTCTTCCCGCTCCTCCCAGTAGTGTTTTGATGTCGTGACGTCGAAGGGGACGATGCTGCTTGGAGCAGCAGGCTTCCCTTCGCGCCCGACATTGGCAGGTCGCTTGAAGCTTGCTTTTAGGCGCTTCTCCCCACGCCGGTGAAAATTCTCCGGTTCGGAGGAGGTGCGGCGCCTATCTATTATGTTTGGCGACTCTCTTCTCGTTACTGGCGCACTGGCGGCGCCCGCCCTTTGTAGCTGGCAGGTAGATTGAGAGAGGGGTTCAGCGGTCCCCGCCGTTCCACTCTCCGTCTCATCTTCACTAGAAGAGGCAGACATCATTCTGCCTCCTCTCCATGAGCCTCTACCTGGCATATTTCTTAAGAGTTAGAAAGTTCTTACTTTTTCAAAAGTCCCGCTGCTGGTGGTTACTTCCAAATAATAACAGAAATCGGTCCCCGATCACTCTGTTATTATTTCAAGAGGTCCAAAGAGTTCTGAAGGCCTGATGCACTGCACGTGAGTTCAAAGGCTTGAAGGTGGTACTCAAGCTTTGGATTGACAACAAAACTGAAGAAGTTCGAAATTAAAATTTGGAACTTGGCACAGAAGTAGATTGAAGATTTGATGATTGAAGAAGATCGAGCATAAAGAGATGAACAAAAACGAGTGCTTCTTTGAAGAGAGCAAATCGAGTGGTAATTGACCAAGTTTGGTCACTTTCTTATTTAATTTTAAAAGTTAGAAGGGCCGGCCCCTTTTAGAATAAGACACCTTACTCTAATTGGTTTCTTCACGACTTTATTTATTGGGGGTGGGGGTTGTCCCACCGATATTAGATGTGAGAGGTGTTGATCTAATTCTTATCAGAGTCGGTCCTGTTTATTATTTTTAGATAAACAAAAGGACTAAGGAATCTCGAGGGGGAAGGGCCGTTATTTTATTTCACACCGAGGTGTGAAGTTGCCCATTAACTTTCTCCCCTTCTTTTCCTTAATGCCTTTTTTGGAAAGAATAGGTCAGCAAGGTTACTAATGTACCTTGCTGTTTGTTATTATTTTTAGGGGGGAGTGGGGCAGGAGTTGGTGTCCCACAATTCGATCTTAATTGAGAGGGTGACAGGTTCTTCAATTTTATTTTTTAATTGAAGGTGTCCGCTCTCACAAAATCTTCAAAACTGATTTTCTTCCTTTTTTATTTGTTTATGGCCAGCAGTTTTTGTTGTTCGTTTTTTTTTCTTTGAAGTCCCAGTGCATTGGTCTGGCCCCCAGAGCAATTGTCTCTTTGAAGTTTCTATCCTTCTACTGTCAACAGCATGGTCAATGACGTTCGTCCATAATAAAGGGGAGCACGGTGTTTTTCTTTTGCTGACCCTTTTATGGCTCTTGATTTTTCTTCTGAACGTCCTTGACTAGCCTTCGGCGTTTTTCCCAGGTGTACCACGTGGTTGACAGTTGTTTGTGAAGGCCACGTGGTTCCGGTGTAGTTTATTGCATGTTTGAAATGGTTGCCAATATGTAAATATTGGCGGCCATGTTGAAAAGTTTAGAAGTGTTTCAAAAATTAAAGTTGTGTGAATTTTGTAGAGTTTTGGGAGTTATTTGAGAGTGTTTAGAGGGGTTGTTGATGCTGTGGGGTTGTTTATTCGTTGGGGGGTTCCTTTTATCCCCTCCCCCACCTCTTGACAACTGTCCTCAGTTGTTTCTTAAATTCCTCCCGCTCTTCTATTGTTGATATTTGATGGTTGCTGGTGTTTATTTCCATAGTCATGAAATAAACACTGGTGAATTATTGTCTTATTTTCGTCGCGTTTGGTTTCTTGACAGCGTGGGTGGCCGTTGCTTTCGTCGTCACTTACGGGGTGGAGTTTCGAGGTTTTCCTTAGAGGTGCTGGCAGATTTGCCAGGGGCCTCTACGGAAGTTTCTCCCAGAGCCCATCCGATGTGTGCTTCAATGCATTTTTGTCGGAGTGTGGATTCGAAGAGATCGTCCTCCACGTATACTTTGTTTGTTGTCATGGACACAGCTAAGTGCAGAGCCCGGCCTAGATCTCGGCCTAAGATGGCTTCGTGCCGGCCGGTAATCACTAGTAAGTGCCCTCGCACAGCGTGGGGGCCTAGCTGGACCGTCGCGGCGAGTCGCCCCACCACGGTGATCCTTTGGCCTCCCACACCCTGAATGTTGGGTGGGATTAACACAGGCTCGATTTCGAACTTGTGTTCCTGCGCGAGTTCAATGGTGATAACGCTGCCCGTAGCTCCGGTGTCCGCGAGCATCCGTATACTCTTTCCGTTGATCGTGACGGCGATGCGCGGGTTCTTGTCGCTGGCATCATAGTCTCCGACTTCTTGAGGTGAACAGCTGCTTACCAGCTGCTCATACACCGTTGTCATTAGTCTTCGGCAGCAGGAGTGGCCCTTCGTCGGCGATTGGGTTCCGGGAGCCATGATGGCTATTGTTTTATTTTCACGGCACCCAATCTCCTTGACGGATTGTTTAAGGACGTCGAGCGTGTCCTGCCAAACGATTAGATCGTCCGGGGTCCATTTATGTGCAGGAGCCCGGTCGAGCACCTTGACTGGTATATCCTCAGAGTCGTCAGAACTGTCGTTGTCGGGTTTATCAGGAGTAGGCGCTCCGGCGGCTGAGTCTGCTGCTGGAAGAGGAATCCGGCGGATTTGTCCCGCCACTCTTATTAGAGCAAACTCAACGCCGTCTTCGGTGATGATATCCGTTTCAGGCACCTCTCCTTTGATGTCATAGTCGGTAACCGGCTCTCCAAACTGCTTGATTGCAACCTTCTTCTTTGGTTGCCGACACTCACGGACGAAATGCCCCAATTTGCCACAATTATAACACGTCGACTTACTCTTGTCGAACGTGCGAGTGGTCTCTGGTTGGGTGTCCGCTGCAGAGTGTCGGTTTGAATTGGTGGCAGCAGTCTGACTAGGCTTTTTATCATGCCTAGACCGGTGTGTTTTGTCTTTAGGGCTGGCGGCTGCCGCCGGCTCCTGGTCGGTCTTCGATGCTCCTTTACCCGACTGTGAATCAGCTGCGGGTTTCGGTTCCGTCGGCCATTTATCCAAGGACAGCAAGACCACCTCCATATTGAGGACGGCGTTTGCGAAGTCCTTGAACGACGTCGTAGATGCGTGATGCGCGGCGTTCTGTATGGTGGGATGTAGAGCGCGGCGCAACTGGCTTATACGCAGCTGATCGTCAAGTTGCGGGTAAACTCGGTCGCCGAGTATCATAAACTCCCAGATGAAAGCTTGTGTACTCTCACCTTCCTTCTGGAGCATCTCTGTATACTTTTTCTCCAAGATGGCCAGTTCGTTCGGCTTCCCGAACGTATCTACCATCTGTACTCTCAGTGCTGGCCAAGGAATGTCCTGAAGCTCATACCTCAGTTTACTCAGCCACGTGCGGGCGGCCCCAGTGAAACACCCCGTGATGTATTCCTCCTTGTGGTGGTCTTTCCAACCGTACAGGTGTGCTACTTCCTCGAATTCTTCCAGGAAGGGACGGAAACCTGTCAATCCGTTGAATTTTTGGATTGAGTCGGCTGGGTGGCGACCGCTGTATTTCTTATTGAATTCTTCCACTGAGGGTTCTCTGGGGGTTGGTCGATAGATGCCATCCTGGACGTTTGACATTCCAGCCGGCATCAGACCTACCCCTTGCGGTGGAAAACGTGGCGCGTAAACTGAAGTGCCTTGTGTCGCTCCTTGGCTAGGCTGTTGCTCCGGGGGTGTCGAGCGGCGACCGCTACGTGCAACCCGGACAAGCGAGTGAGGAGAATCAGCACGTGTCGTGATCGGTATTTCCGCACGCTCATCTCTGTGACGCGGATCATCTGACTGCCCTTGTTGTTGCCAGTCAGGGTTACGCGGTAGATGACGTGTGTGCGGTGTGTAATGTCTTTCGTAACGATCGTGACGCTCTCTGTAGCCAACATAGGGGGCTGAAGAGGCGTCCGAGTCATCGTCGCGAAGTCGGTGTGTGCGTGTTGTCCGCCGTGGTGTAGTCGGTCGATTCGGTGTGAATCGGTCGTCTATGAACTGAGACATACGAGTCGAGAGTGCAGCCACTTGTTGTGACAGGTGGTCAAACTCGGCCCCAGTCGGCCGCGGCGGTGGTGTCACATCAGTAGTCACGGGTACTTCCAACAGATCTTCGTGCGAACCCTGGTGATCAGACAGGGACCCCGTATTGTCGTGTGAGGTAGCCATGATTAATGAAGTGGCTTGTGTAATGTGAATGTGCGGTGACGAACGAGTCCGGCGAAGTCCAAGTCGTTGTGTGCAGCTCCGAGGGTTCTCGAGTACACTCTGAGCTATACTTTCGGGTTCCAGTATGATGGGACTCGTTCAGTTCGTGAAGTTGTAGGTCGGTGATGTCACTGCGCGTTGGCAATTTAGTGCTTGTCGGCAACCGACACTATCGTACTCTTATACACTGAGTAACGATAGATTACCTAAGCTTGTGACGTGTATAACGAAGTGGCCGTTCACTCCGTTAGTGTGGTGATGGTTGTGTCGGGTTGATCGTGTTCTCAGTTGGGCGTGTGATGAGTTTTGGTTCCCAACTGGTGTGGCGTCGTGAGTTCTTTATTGAGCGTCAGATTTTGGAAGGATCTCTCTCGACACGCGGTATTTGGCGACCACGTGGAGGTTACGAGAATTCCAAAAACCTCAATAAAGAAACAGCAGATGTACAATACAACCTCGAGCGTGGTACACCACCCAATCAAGATTGCACTGCGGAAAGTGAATTAGAAATGAAAGTGTATTGCAATTGCCTGAAGAAGGGGAAAGCAATACGAAGAGTAAAGCTAGAGCGCGGTGCCCGCACTTTTAGTTTTACTTAGAAACAAGAATGAAGAGTGTGTGTGTGAAGAACACACAAAGAACAAAAAGTTCAAGATGGCTGAACTTTTTAAATGCACAAACAAAGGAGAAGTTCAAGATGGCTGAACTCTCCAAAGAAGCAAGAAAAGAAAGCTGTTTTACTTTGAAAGTTTAAAACTTAGGTGCGGTGCCCGCACATCAAAAGTTTCAATTTAGTTTTATTAAAACAGTAAAACAGTGTAGAAATTGAAGTGTGTTCAACAAGATAAATACTTGGTGAACCAGAAGAAATGTTCAGACTGGAGAAATTTTGAGTCCTCACTGCTGGATGGCTCTGGATGAAAAGACAGAGTCAGTGCCCAGTGAGGGACTATATTGAGTAGAATGAAGAAGTCCGTAGGTGGCGCTGTGGTGGCCACTTCCGGTCAGTTTATTGCAATGTCCAAAAATTGATGATTGAAAAGTTCCTCCGGGGCACGTTTTTATGGTGGCCAGGAGAAAGACAAAAAGAGAGAAAATCCAAAGAAAAAAAGAAGTTTTCTCTAACAAGAGGAACTCCGCCAGGGGGCGCGTGAGTGCAACCCTCTGGAAGAGAAGAGAAGAGAAGAGAACACAAAAAGATGAGAGAAGGTACAACAATGAGTCACATGGAGCGAAAAACCGCTCCGTTGGCGCTTTTTGAAGAGTGTCCGGTCGATCCAAGATGGCGGCCGGGCTTCAGTGTTGTCCAATGGAGAAAGTTCATGTGATGATGCATTGAGGTGATGATGATGAAGAAATTGAAGAACATGACTTGGGACATAGAGGGTCCCAAGGGAAACACAAGTGTAAAAACAAAGAACAAAGAAAAGGGGGGACAAGAAAGTCCCACGTGGCTAGAAAAAGTGTGTTTTAAGCTTGTAAGCCCCCTAACAATGAAATAGAGCTAGGGAGAATCTTGCTTGAAAATTAAAGATGAAGAGTGAAGATAATAGGACATTTTAAAAGACACACACGTCCTTTAAAAGCCTATTAATAGATGAATAGATTAGTAGATGAGATTTGTTTGCTCATCTCATAATGAGACTGCAAACTCCTCTCGGAGAGTAAGAAGAATTTGTTTAAAGTGTTGCCCACGTGGTGTGGGTTTCACTTTGAAAATTAAAGAAGAGTGAAGGTGACAGTGGGTGATTGTAATGGAAACATGAAATACAAAAACACGGACGGAAACACGTGTGTCCAAACGGTTGTCCACTTTCCGAGTGCTAAGCGGTCAGCAGACAAAAGTTCGTTCCCACGTGTCTCTAAGGACAGGACACAGAATCGCGCGGTCGACACGTGGTGTGTGTAGCCACAAGTCTCTTTCGCGATTCCACAAAAACGGTACCATGCGGTTGGCTTTGACGTGATCGAGGGCCTCCATACATGATCCCAACATAAAAAGGCGCCACGCGGTTGGCTTTGACGCTATCGAGGGCCTCCATACGTGGTTCCAACACAAAGGACGCCGCGCGGTTGGCTTTGACGTGATCGAGGGCCTCCATACGCGGTTTTACAAAGGCGCCACGTGGTCGACTTTGACGCTATCGAGGGTCTCCACACGTGGTTCCAACACAAAGGACGCCGCGCGGTTGACTTTGACGTGATCGAGGGTCTCCATACGCGGTTTTACAGACAGGCGCCACGCGGTTGACTTTGACGCTATCGAGGGTCTCCATACGTGGCTCCAACATAGAAAGGACGGACGAAGCCTCGTGAGGCACAATCACGAGACTTAGGACAAAGGACGGCTTCTGTTTACAGGTCGGAGAAGGCAGATGGAGCTATACCCCGCACCTCCACCAAATGTGAGCTTTTGACATCAACCAATATTTTATTACCAACCTTTAGATGACATTTTCTACTTTTCGTTTCTTCTCTGAGCAGTATGACACCTGCACAGAGAAGATCCGAGCTGTAGAGAGAGCTGGATGGAGATAGATTGAAGTCACTCTTCTGCATGGGGGTGAAATCAATGCAGGAGAGTGGCGGCCATCTCTCTCTCTTCCGGTTGATGCTGATATACATCTTCTCCATCGGTATTCCGACTAGAGAAGATGTTGTAGCTGCTGAGAATCGTATAGCTCCTGCCCTATGAAACCTCCGGCCTCTGAAGAGAAGTTATTAGCATAAAGACATAGAGACAACGCTACTTCTTATTACAACACTTTTATTCATTCCTTGTAAGAAGTACAGATACAAGGGTGAATAGTAAAATACTAACTGGAAATCCTCAGGCCCATGATTTGGAATGTATCGCAAAAACAGGCAAAGGAAAGAACTGAGGAACAAAGAGGAACATGGTCCTTTTATACCTTGGACCTGTGTACACCTGCGAGGTGTAACCAGGTCCAAGTGACCATGGTCCTTTATGTATCAATCCGCCACTGGGGCATGAGTCAGAAAGGTGAGTCAGAGAGGAGGGAGGGACGGTTGAGAGTTGTTTACCCCCCAGGCTATGGTTTTGGCGGGATCACGATTTACAGGGTGTTACAAGTTGTAATTAATAAATTATGAAGTTCAATCAGTAATGAATCATAGTGGTTTAGTCATCTATTTTGAAATGGTCGATTAAATAGATTAGCAGTCTATAAAATGGTTTTTAAAAAGCGCCCTCTATGTAAATACATATTCGCTCAAACAAATAACTATTATATGACGTGAGAACATTGTCTGAAAAAAAAAATGACAATCTCTCAATGGGAGCTAATATTGTGGCCCGCATGCATAATAGCCTCTTACTCCCCATTTTCATAATATATTGTATATACTGTAGGTCCTAATGTATAAGGTGATACGTTTATTGCTCATTTAATTAAAGGGACACTCGAGATTTGGAGGAGGAGGAGGGTAAACCCTTATGTAACGGATCGGATTTAAAGAAATTCTCTATCTCTCTCTTTCTCTGTATGTGGTTCCACTAAAAGTTTTGTCATGTATATTTTGGTCAGTTAGGGAGAAGAGGAGGGTTTTTGGAGGAGGTTAAAATGAGAAGAAAAAAAAAATCATATATAGGGATAAAAATGAAATGGCTAAATTATGCAGTTTGGTGGACATCACTTTTTGGCCTTCCTCAATTGTGTGTGTGGGGGTTTCGATTGAATATATCCTCCTCACTTTCTAAAGTCTTAGATGTCATTAAGTTTTTTTTTATTTGTGTGTAGTTGGTGGGGGTTATGATATGAATCATGTATGTGGTCAGTGTCAATACTGTCCGGTTTAGAAAAAAAAAATGTTATACTAGAATTTAATGGCCAGTTTTGCCCAAAAAAAATGCATGTCATCCGATTAAATGAAATTTTTGCCTTTCCAGTCTCCAATGAGAATATATACCTGACAAAAAAATAAAAGTCTCACTCTCATAGAAATTTTTTTTTTAAACAAAGAAAAGAGTTAGTGGTCAACTTTTGAAAATTTGTCAAAAGTTAGTTAATAAAAATTATCAAAATAAGGAATGTCAACATAGCTGACGTGTTTTTTTTTTCTTCTTCTGGACTTGGGGTCAAAATGCCCCAATGGTGGTTGGTTATTCGCAATTCTAACATTTATATCAGCAATTCAATTGAATTCGGCAATTTCGCCATGGACGGACTTCCATGTAAAGTCTCAAGAATGGTTCGATCACAAGTGCAGAAAAACAACGCGCGTTCTAATTTAAGAAGTTGTACAAAAGTGATGTCCAAATTAATAAAGAAAATTTGGTACTTGAACCCTCTAGTCCAGAGATCCAATGAATTGCCCAGTATGTCCCTTTTACTTGTGACAGTGCCACTTCCTTCGAAACGTCACTGCACGTGAACCCGAAGAGCGGGAATGGAACTGCTGGGTGTAATTATGCAATATATTCCCAGTGAAGTCTACAAGACAAAAATATCTTAATTTCCTGTTTTCAATAGGTTCCTCAAACGTTGTTGAAGGGTTTCTATAACACAGGTTTTTTTTTAACCTTTTTACTATGACAGACCCCCCCCCCCAATGGATTGCCCAGCTAGGAACATTACTGCTGAAAGAAAATCATGATATAATCGGTGATAGTTTATTCTAATTTAACAACTTTTTTAAAAAAATTGTTCAGAGATCGAGTCCTATACCTCCATTATTTGGTTCCCATACTCCAAAGGGGTATGGATACCCCCCCCCCCCCCGGTAAAAACCCTTAGTCTAGTTTGTGCAGGGTTTAAATCTAAAAACCCTTTAAGTGTGTTCTTGTAAGTTGGTTTTTTAAATGAATTGTATGTGCCATCGTGATTGAAAGTTTGGCCACCGGCAAACACTTTGGTGACATTGAAATTGAGACAAAGTATTTTATTACTATTATTTTTTTTTTCAATGTTGTTGTTCATTCCAAAGAATCCAATGACCCACAACTCCAAATAGGTTGTAATTTCTGTGCAACACTTTGAAAACCTTGACAGAATTCAAGGAAGAGGAAGTCGTCATCGAACTTTGTTCAGTTTTTTATGTGACAAGACAAATATAAGTGATACATAAAATGTTCGATTTCAAGACCAATAATATCACTATATATATATTTTTTTTATAAAAGATGGGTTTTTCTTTCCCAGCGTCAAATATTGTACTGGCCACCACCACGACTGTTATGTATAACGGATAACATTGAAGCCCACCTTCTGTTATGTAGCAGCAGCAGCGTCTTCATCAAAAACTGTGTTGAACATACGTCCACAGTCACTTTCATGGAGCCATTACAAAGAAACATTAAAGAGCCTGACATTTTTTACTGTGTACTAAAACTGGGATACCACATCGTAAAAAAGTTGCATTGCAATCGTCCATCAGAGTCAGGGACCAAGGCTGGACATTTCAGGTGAATCATTTTCCCCAAAGAGCCATCCCTCCCCTCCCCCTTCATCACATCCTTCTATGTTATAAATATAGGCCTAGGCCTACTTTTTTTTTATCCCCCCACCCCCTTTTCTCCCCATTCGTCATGGATGTATTCTTTTCCCGTTTTTTATAGGCTATCCTCCACCCCCCAACATCTTGTATTTTCAATACTATTCACCCAACATTGAATTTCTCAAGAGATTTTTAGTATATACCCCCTTCCTTCTTCATCACCCACATCACCACTATTTCTACTTTTATTCAGTTTCAGTTCTGTATTTTTAAGTGTGAGGACAAATAAAAAAAAGAGAATATCCTACCACCTTCCACCCCCCCTCCCTCCACTCCATCTTACTATTAAATGCCCTTTTCACGATTTTAATGTTTCATGGAATTTCTAGAGTGTTCGGATGGCCAATGTGAGATTACAACATTTCTCGGTGGCACTGGCTTTATGCAATGAAAGGGGGAGAGGGGGGCTCACTTAAAAGAAGAACATTCAATATATGCACAACATTTTGTGCTAAAACTCAGTGCTGGCGTTAACCTATTCGCTGCCCTGAGCAACAAAACCTGGGGAACTGGAAAATTGTTCATATTTAAGAGTATTACAAATTTCATTTCGTGTAGACATTATTGATTAACTATTTACTCTTGTCTTGAGGCATTATCAATTTCAGTTCAATTTTAATTAACTTTAATACTGAAAAGTGTCGTTTGATTTTGTAACAGTTACCGAAATAATGTAAAGAAATAAATGAGTAACATATGTTTTTTTTTTTTTAGTTTCATCGAAATTTTTGATGCCACACAAAAGTGATACCCAGGTTTGGTGCCCTGGTCACTCTGGCCTAAAGCCCGGCACTGCTAAAACTACCAGAAGTAGGTTCAGTTTTTTTTTACACGTATAGGAGAAAAAAACAATATGAAATTTGATTGGTTTGAAAAAGCATTTCCAAATTCATTAATACAGTTCTAATCTAAACATAAGAAATGCAATTGATTGTGACAATTTCATTCTTATTTTTCTATATATATATTAAGACACATGTCCCTTGGTTGCAATGTGTTCTCAATGGAAAAACAGCTTAAATCAACAGATGGATGGATGGAAGAACGTTATTTCTAGATGGTCACAAAGAAAACTTCTTTAGTATATTATTTTGATCATAGAAGGAGAAAGTGGCAGGACTCCTTTGGCTTTAAGGTTTACTCAAAGGGAAAGTTGTGAAGATGAACTCCAAAAGGGTTGTGAGGGCGGAGAATGAATGATGCATCATCATCATCATCATCATCATCATCATCATCATCATCATGAAACAATATGATAAGCAATTTTCAGTATAAAGATTGCCGTAGAATATTTTCTTAAGATGCTTCCGTTTTTATCTATAGTTTTATGTGATTCATAAAGAACCAAGGGTTTTACAATAACAAAGTCGTGGACACACAGTGTGGACAGTAGAGACCAAAAAGCATTCAAGAGAAACAGACTTTGGCACCTTGACTATAGTCTAGGATGCATTGGTGACATCTAAGGAGTATGCTCTGTTGTGACATCTCTTAATAAAGTGACACTGAAGTCACTGATTATTATTCAACCTTTACTTTACCCTCCCCCTTATTGTGTACATCTCTCTATCGTTTAAATAATTAGCACCAGTTGAAACTATTAGATGAAGAAACACAATAGCTGTTAGATATTAAGTGTCCAAGAGTAGGTTCTTCCATTATTGACTGAAATGAGTAAGAAAATTCTATGAATTTATTATGAATTCATCAGCTTCCTCAAAATATATTCTCCTTGTAGATTGGAAATACTATAATTGTTAGTCAATATAATGTATTAGGATTAGGAAAAAAGGGGGAAGTGAATTTGGGTGTTCGTGACCCATCAAGTCTAGAAGATTACCATGGGACCTGTCCAGTTCTATTTACTGAACAACTTCTTTTACTCTTTCTTCATTAGGAAGAGAGGCAAGGGGTTAAATGTAGAGAAGAGAGGGGTGGTGAGGGGGGTGAATTGAGTTGATTCATTCAAGAGTGAAGAATATGAAGAAAATGTAAGGAGTTTAGGAGGGAGGAGGATTCCAAATATGAGTGTTTGACAGCATTTCCTACTTACTAAAAGGAGAAACAACAATACCAAAGAAGACATTATATACAGAGAAAAGAGCAAAAGAAAAACTTGTTGTATTGTTGCAAAAACTTAAGACTTGGTTTTGTGACTCTTGTGTTTTGTGAAATGATAGTAGAAAAGGTGGTTTTTCTGTGTGTTACTAATTGAACCAATTAGGGTGCTGCCTTTGATCATATAGGTATTACATATATATATACTCATGAGTGTGTATGACAGAATGTGTAGAGGCGGGGGGGGGCTTGTGACCTGTGTATGATTCTGACCTCCCAACTTGAACTCTCAGGAGGTTTTCATTATAAAAGAGAAAGAGGAAAAGAGAAAACTTGGAGAGAAAATAACAAATCAGTCATTGATCATTTGTTGGTGTTTCTTTCTCTCTTTCTTTCTCTCTATAAATTCGTTAAGTGGCTTCATATGTAAGTTCAGTGAAAATGAGAAATGGATTGCCTAACATTGACAAATATGACTATGCGTTTTTATTTGTTTCTAAAAGTTGCAGCTAATTCTAGCGAAATTAACGATATTTTCGAAAAAAAAAAGTTTTTCGATGGTATGAAAATTATATATATATAAATTCTACTCTATCGAATGCTGTTGTTTCATTCTATTCGATTTCTCTTTTTTTACGTTCTTGAAAAAAAAATATTTAATTTGAAAATGTCGTTATAAAAAATCTATTGTATGGATATATTGTAAATTTAAATTTTAATTCAAAATTGAATTTTATTACAGTAAATCACAAATTTGGAGGAAAAGGGGATTGGATCATTGGAGCCTGTTTGTTCTCCTTGAACTTGTCTGTAAAATGCATGCTGGATGTTCCAAAGTTTCAGCTCCTTTATTCTGGTTTATTGGGGGTAAACGGACGTGTTTTTAAAGGTAATTGTTAATGTATCCTATTACTACATTATATAAGCCTACAAAAAGAACTTTGAAAGTTTTTTTTACGCTGAGAAAAAACGTATTATTTTACGTAAAACACAAAAACGTTGCATGTTACCCCTCCTTCTCCTCCTCTTCCTACAAATGAATGCATGGTTGTATATTGTGTACAAGTAACACGTGTTGGAACGGGACAACCAATGGGTCCTATATTCGAATTTGTCGTCTTTATGTTCGATTATCATCACTTTAATGCACTTGAAAAGAATTGAAAATTTCGAAAGGGAATTTTGGCTTTTTTTTTATAAAAAAAAATCACGATATTTACGATCGTGGATGACGTTTCTCATTTCAGTTTAATTTTGGACTAGACCCTCTCAATGGACAGCTCCCCCTCCATCCCTAAAAAAATACCCTAACCATCCCGGGTTTTTGTATGTAGTTTAGACTTTTAGTTTTTTTTAAAAAAGGTTAACATTGATTACTACAGTAGATGTAAGTTCAGTTTGGTCCCTCCTATAATTTAGGAAACGTACTAATATGAATTTCTATTGGTCAACAGGAACTTTCATAATTTGCAATAGTTGAATGTTTTACAATAGTACTTGGGTTGTTTTTTTTTTAGAAAAAATTAAATTTTTAAAGTCATAGCATCAGAAATACAACAGAATTTTTTTATATAGAAAATTTGCACTTTTGAGTTCTGAATAAGGCGGAAAGGTTTGCACGAATTGCATAAAACAAAGGAAAGGGTTCTGCATATAGTTTTTCTTAAACCAAGTTTGTTTTAATTTCTTGTATCAGTTTTGTTAACAGTGACTATAATAAAATGTTGAAGTCATTTAATATTAATTGTGCTTTGACAATAGAGTATATATTTTTCATTTGCAAAGAAAGGAACAATTTTTAAACATTTTCTAAATTTTTTTATTTTCTATTTTCAGAAAATGCACAATTTGAAAAAACAAAACAATTTGTACATTTTTGAATTTATTTATTTGCATAAATGTTTGGGCTTTAGAAATAACTCATACCCTTTTAGAGTTCTGGTCATCAGAGGCCAATTATGTCTTGATCCAAGATTACTGTTTTGACTTTAAAGTGGCAAGATGATACACTGCTATATTTCCTGTAATTCATTAATGTTTATTAACAGTCTTCTTGCAAGAGTTCTTTTTGCAAAGCGAATTGCAGAAAATGAAGCATTCTTGCAGAAATCTTCCTTTTTACATGATTTGACACTGTGCAAGATTTGCTGCAACATTTTGTTTTTATTTCTTACAATGAATCTTGCTGTAAATATTGTCAGCCAGTGGTGATTGCCGTTTGGCCAGAATGTTATTTTATATAAATGGGCTCAATGAGACACTTGAATATCGCAATTAATTTATTGGTTTCCAAAAGATTAAGTTACATACGATGTTAATTAATTTTAAACATCAAGACATAACAAAACCTAACCTTAAATTAATTTTGAAAATATGAACAATATTCCACATGAATCAAATCTCCTATATAATACTAATAAGCGTACGTTATGCATAACAAGAGTGAACAACAACTCCATTTAGTGAGCACTCAATTGTGAAGTTGTACTAAAATATTTATTTCCATTTTTTGAACCCTTTTCCAAACACGTATTAAATCAAATAAGCAATATGTTTGCTCTTTAGGGCATGTAATTTGAGTGCCTTTGCGTCAATTTTTAGTTCTTTTGTAAAGGGGGTTAATAGGTTTCATGTAGGTTTTTTTAAGCAACTATAGACCCCCCCCCTCTTATATTCTATCATATATACTTGTACATTTTTATTTGGAAGTTCATATTTGTCTTTTAGTGTGTGCAATGTTGTAACCCTTTTCTCATTCAACCCCTTCCGCTCGAATTAATATGGACACTAGAAACGCGTGTCCATGTTATGAAAAACCAAATTGGGCGTTCATAAAAAATACTCTTCTACCGATTGCATAAATACAAACGAAGTTGTCAATGGCTGGGTTTTTTTTCGTCAGTCGGGGAAGAGTTGTTCAGAAACTTCTATTTTTTTTTTATCCTCTCCCTTCCCCACTGAAAAAACCCCTTTGAAAAATATTGTACGAAGAAAAAATTAACTTTGATGAACCCTGGACTTAACCAGGCTGACAATTTTTTTTTTCTTTCTTTACGGCTTTTAATTTCCTATAGGAACCACATTAGCATACAATATGCATATATTGTGTAATATTAGTAACAATATGATGTCTAGCCACTGAGGTTTTTTTTTAGAAGTCCCTTTTTTTTTTTCTTAAACTCCCTCTTTTTTTCTCTACTACATTTAGCCCTCTGATACACATATATTGCAACCCCTTTCATGTTTTTCCACAAAAAATTTTTCTCTTGATTTCATGCTTTTATATACCTACTTTTGTATTATTACCCTTTCTGTCCAGTGTGTTTTTAGTCGTGTGTGTGTCTGGGGCTCAAGACTCCTTTCATAAACCCCTTCATACTAAACCACGTGTAAGGGTACTAATAATATTCTTAGGGAAAAAAAGAGGGTATAAAAAGTAGAATTTTTCAGAGGGTTGATGATGTAATTGTAAATGATCGAGGTTGGTTCTATTTTGGATACTATTTTATATAATAAAAAAAAAAGGTTGAGAGTTTATACTTATAAAAAAGGGATTACACCCTTTACATGATGAAAAAAGTAGTTTGTGGTGAAGTATATTGGAGGGGGGGGGGGGGGGGTACTATTGCCCTCCTATGTGATCAACAGGGCAAGGAGGTTCATGCACTTAAAAGCAACAAAATATGCATGTATTCATGCAACAAAAAACAACTAAATATGCCATTAAATATGCACGATAAAAAAATCTTATTCAATATTTCACCCATGGAAATTGAAGAAAATGGCAACAAGCAACATTTTTAAATTTTCAAATTCAAAACTTCATCGATTTTTTGTCAAAAAATGTTAATATTTAGAAAAAATTCTCTCAACATCAAAGGATGTACGAGGAGCGTTCAGAGTATCATTTGTATCTAGTTCATCATTAATTTCATTTATAAGATGAACCTGATTCTATGTTCACCCTTATACAGTATAATTCCACAATTTTCATGAAATCAGAAATGTTCTGAGACCTATTTTTTTGAAAGAAAATTGCAAAAATGACAATTTATGCATTTATTTTGCCAATTTTGGCAAAATATGCATGCTTTGAAAAAAATGTCAAAATATGCAAAAACATGCATTATAAAATTCATATATTTAGCTTCAGCATGATATGAATCATGTTCCTATCTTATTTAGCATGAATTCTGAGCCAGAATACTAAACATGCATTTGCATGAACCTCCTTGCCCTGGTGATCAAATATAAATTTCACACACAAACATTATTACCCCTCAAAACAATCATCATATCACTGAAGAAACAATTAAACTGTTAAAAAAAATTGGACAGCTTGACGTATTTTTAGTTATAACATTTTAAGATCTCAAAGAGAATTAAATCATCACAATTGTAGATGGTATTTCGAAGGTTCCATTAAAGAGCCAATTCTATAATAAAACTCGATTAATGTTTAAAAATTACACAAGAAAATTATCACAAAGTTTTTTTTTAATAATAAATTCTCTCTCCAAAAGTTAAATGACACATTTGGGGGGGGGGAGAAAGAATGTATAGGCTACTAGAAAAGTATTTTGGAAAGAAAAATAATTTTGCTGGTTTTAAAATAATTTATTTAAAAAAAATACTCGCTATGCTCGTTGAAAGTTTGTGCAAAATAAAAATAGCATAAGAAATGAACAAATTTATTTTGAACAAAAATGAAAATAAAACCATTAATAAAACCCAAATTTGATTTTTTAAAAAATACGCTCTCATTTAAAGGGGGTGGCGTTCAAGGCCAGGCAAATAATCGATTTATTTCCCTGGCTGTTTTTCTCTCCAAGTCCGACTCTGTCCTGTTCTAGTGCCAAATGGATTAAGCGCCAAATTGAGTAAGTGCTAAATTGTATATATAGTTTGTATATACATGTAAGTGCAGCACATGGGCGCTAAACGCGCGCAATAAGGCGAAATACTGTATATTAAGTCTAAAATGAACCTTCAAACGTATTCGACTAAAATCTTAACGGTAACAAAACTGATTGAACGCCAATTAGAAGAAAAGCCAAATTAAACAAACGCCAATCTTTTTTTTGACAATTATTCAATTTGGCGCGCCTCCATGACATTTTTGTTATAACGTTGAAGCTATTGGGAGGGTGGTGGTGGTGGTGGTGGTGGGGGGTGTTCAGAATTTTACAGTATATCCTGCAAAATGCAAGAAATAAAAGTTAAACCACACAAACACAAGTAGATAAAATCAAAAAAAAAAATTATTAAAATATGCATAATTTTCATTCATTAAAGTTTTTAAATAAGTTCCATAATCCATCAATTGAGTGTCATTTTTTTTTATTTTGCATAACGAGCTATTTTGTTATGCTAAATTCACGCACACTTTGTTCCTTGTCAAAATTTTAGCTTTGTCATTTTATAATCGGTGAAATTTTCAGTCGGTAAAAAAAAAAAAATAAAACCACAGGGGCCCTCTCATAATGACGCCATTTGTTCTGCTTGTACTTGGGCAATATACAAACATAATATGAACCAAAAAACGGTTACATGTTTTGACTTAAAAGAACGTTCTATATGTAAATAACGTGTTGTATTTTTTATGCATCAATCCTGATGAATATGCTAAAGAGTGGGTGGGTTTTCTATATTGATATATTAAGGGGGGGGGGGTAAGGAGTTTGAGGGTGGTGGGGGTGTGGTGGTGATGGTGTTGGGTGTTATTTTTGAAGAGGTCATCGTTCATATTGTAGTATATATTTTGAATGGGACAGTGGTGATTAAGACCAAGTTGACAAAATGTCATTCTACTCCACCTCCATCCAGCAAAATACTGGAAGAGACAGCTGTCCCCTTAAGCAACATAACCAAAAAAATGGTTTAAAACTGAGATTAAACAAACTGTCAAGCTTTTTTTTATATAATTTTTCACTATAAAACACATTCACTCAACATTGTGTGTGTGTGTGTGTACGTGAGATCAGAAAAACAAATTCGGACACCAGTTTTATAGAAAAAAAACCTCCCTTATGTATTTTTGTATATATTTTTTTTTTCATATGAATTCATAAACAATTTTATGTAATTTTATACATTTTATTATAAAAAATGGTTTTGAAGTGGTGTTTTTGTGCTTCAATCATTGAAAGAATTTTTGTTTGTTATAAACGTTTATAACAGGGGGGGGGGGGGGCAAGCTTTTTATTATTTGGTCAGTACATAGAAAATAGGGATCGGATTTTTATGCAATATCAAGCAAATGTTTCTCAATTTGTGGCCCAAGTGTGCCTCAATTGTGAAGTAATCATCATCATCATCATTAAAGCAACTGCAATTACGCCTTTTTTAATCAAAAAGGCTTGTTGGACTAGTTAGAGGCTAGATGCCTGGTTAACTATTATATTGTTAACTAAACTTCTAGCCTCTAATAAGTGTTTTTTTTCATTTAAAAGAAGCAAAATTATTGGTTGATGCAAACGTGATTGTTACTTCAGAATTGAACCCTTAAGAGCCATGGATTGTGAAACATTTGCTTGATATTGCATACAAAACCGACCTCTACTAATAAATAAAGGCTACTGTTTACTACTGTACTATCCAGGTGCAATTTTTTAAATGCATTTTTTTTATTAAAAATTTTTTTTTTGAAACAACATTTTCAACTATTATTCTTTGATGAGAGAAAGTTTCATAAAAAATGCGGTTGGTGGACTTGGTGCATTAAACTTTTGGAAAAAATAAAAACCACAATCTGTGGATGGATTACATGAATTGAACTGTGGGTGGTAATGTTTCGAAACTATAACCCTATGTGAACCCCCTAAGATCCACTCTTCTTGGCCCTTACTGTAGTTTTTTTTGGGGCTGGCACACGCCTGTGTATTGCAACAGCCTTCCATCTTTCTTTTTTTTTTACCCTCTTTTGCTTTTTATATTCTCTTCCAATCCCTCTTTTTATATTATCATTTTTTTTTACAAAATTTTATGTATTTATGAAAAAAAAAAGTTCAGGGTAGTTTTTTTTTGTATGTGTGTGTGTATCAGAGCCATACATATGCAAAATTGACTATGTGCCCTTTCATAACCTCGAGCGCGTGTAGAGGTGGGTCCCAAATGACATAGGGGGGGTTACCTTTTTTTTCTTTCTTTATAACCTCTACCCCCAAGCCCCCCCCTATAGCCTTGTTTCCCTTTAGCCCGTTTTGTAGTTTGTAAATGGAGGGAGAGATGCTGACAGCGGGATGCCCAAATTTGATAATCATTGATCTAATGTGTCTAAACTAAACTTATATCTCAATTCTGAAAAAAAAAATTGTTTTGGAGATAAGAATATTAAAAATAATCAAGCTATTTTTTAAAAATGAATAATTTAAAATTTTTTTTTGCATCAATATACAGAGTGGCCACAAAATCACATTACCTCCTGTAATCTCTTTTTTGTTTGCTTTGCAAAATCTTCCTTTTTTATTAAATTCTTTGAAAGAAACTGACATGAAATGATTTTTTTTAAATGAAAGGGTTAAAACGGTGGCGCTAAATAACCGCCAAACTGAATAAGCGCCAAAGTGAATATAAGGTAAAAATTTGGCAGTTAATTATTCATGTTGCCGTTTGTTTAATTTGGCGCTTATGCAATCGCATCGTTAAAACAAGATATAAAATGAAAATTAAGACTATCATATGTTTCAAAATGTAAAATTTATAATTGCATAATGGCTAGCTAATTGTACCTCCAACTTTCGTCATTGTGCGAGATAGATTTGTTATAAGAAGTATATATCCAATAATATTTCTTCTAGGGTTAAACATGTTGGACATTGATGGAGCCACCCTGTATATATTTTAAAAACTTTCTTTTTTTCAGCCTCAAAGGGCCCAAAAGGGTTATTTGAGACTGAGGTTCACTAATGGGTCATTGAAACCCACTAGTTTGTTTTAAAAAGAAAAACATTTTTTTCATTGTTTTTTTTTTTTGAGAAAAACTTTTAAATTTGATCATATTTTCTATTTATTTCAATCTGTGATTTTCATATGTAGATTTTTTTACGTCATAATTTAAAATTCGCATATGCTTTAATTGTGATGCGACAAAATTAGCATATGAATGCCCAGTTTCTTTGTCATCAACGTATTTTGAGGGGAGAAAAAAAAAGAATTTTTCCATATAAATACAAAAAAAAAGAGAGAAATGATTTTACCATGGATACTTTTTATGAATGGCTCAAAGCCAATAGTTATTATATAGTATCCAAAGTAATAAATCTTGCCCTATTTCACTTCTGTACATAAAACACGAAGAAAAACTCTTAAAATTTCAGTTTTATTTCTCTCAAACGTCCCTCTCTCCACAAAATTCCCTTTTTTTCTCTATATTCCCCGTTGCATATTCCCCATTCCTCCTCTCCCCTCTTCAAACTTTTTTATGTTTTTTATTTCGATCGCATTTAAGAATGTAATATGGTCAAAAAGGTATATAGGGCGCATTCGGAAACATAAGAAAAAGCTATTTATTTTTGTAAAGAAAACAGAAAAGTTGCAACCAGAAACAACGCGTATATTTAACGAAAACGTGTCCAGGAACCATTCATGCAATCTCCCAATTACCCATCTTCAGAAAGCAGCCATCTAAGGCGCAGTGGTCTCCAAAGTGGGATGTGTGAGATGGTCCGCGGGGCACAATCAATTGATATTTATTCAATTTTATTGATAATTGTGTGTGTGTAATTTACGAGAAAACAGCAACAACAAAAAATACCAATAAAGCGAATTTTCCATCAAATTCTATGTTAAAGTAGGGGCACAGTACCCAAAAAAGTTTCGATAGCATTGATATAAGGGTCTCAAACTATGCCAGATCGAAACATAGCCAGATTTTTCTATGAAAAAAAAACATGATCTGAGTGTGATCTGCACTGATCGCCAGTGTGAACGCCGATTTTCTAAATAAATTTTGAAAATCTCTAGACCTTGACCGGGGGAACCTGCCTTGAGTATATATAGTGTGAAGTGACCCTAATCTACATTCTTGCTTTCTCTAGATGTAATTGAATATGGCGCCTTCTGTGTGAAGGTCAGAATATAAAGAATATGTAGGCCAATCATCTTTGCACCGATCGCCTCCTTCGCATTATGAGGCCTTTATATGGCCTTAATGTATATTTGAGAAGAAAATGGCAAAATAAAGCACATCCGGAAATTTTCTTTTCAAAAATTGCCTAAAAAGCAAGAGCAGAAAACCACCCTTTCTAGATACTTTACATCATATAAACCTTTTTTTAGTTTCCGATTGCGCCCACAGTTTCTAGCTGCTTGCGGATTGATATCAAATCCGCATTTTTATCTTGCAATCTTTTTGAATTTTTCTTGGAAAAAAAAATATTTCTTTAGAAAATATTTAATCCTAATGTAAATAAATGACCTCTTGTTATGAATAGGCAAAATATTCTATGAGAAAATAATTCATTAAAATTATCTACTTTATGAATCTTTTCAAATATCCACAATCTCATTTTCCATATCACTTTTTTATGGCTAAAAACTGGATTTTACCACAATTTCAAAGTTATTTCTTTTTCCAAAAAAAATCCTCTTGATGATTCACTCTTATAATACATTATAACATCAATGGTAAATGCAATTAATGTGGTGGACGTGCTGACCAATAGATATTGTCCATAATACGCATAAATATATGCATTTAAGATTAAAAATGAAAATCCGAAGTCTATATTTTTCTTCCCTCCTATAAAATAATGTTCAGCAAAAAAAGTCATTGAACCTTTTTTTTCTGATTACAATTTGTAAATAAAAAGGTTGATTTTTATCCCCCACTAAAAATGTCTGATATTCACTTTGGGGAAAACATTTTATGGTCAACATTTTTTTATTATTCTCAAGGGGACCCAGTGGTCATTGGAAACTGAAAAAGAGAGAGAGAGAGAAAAAGAAATTTTATTGGAATTGATTATCAAGGGTCAGAAAAAAATGTAGCAATACCAATGCAAAAATTAGCATAAAATGAAGTTGACTCATCTCGATTTTCTAGTGTTGTATTTTCTAAACAATTTTTTATGACCAGTTGAGGTTGTTATGGTCAATACAATATTGTTTATTTTTCTAAAGTTTGCTAATTTTTGTTAATCATCATCATCATTTCCTGTACCTTATCCCGCAAGCAGCAGGGTCGGCCTTGCCGGTTCTAACTCTCCACTCGTTCCGATTTTGCACCAAGCCCTCAGTGACCCCACATGCCACCATATCCCGTTTTACTACCACGTCTCAGGTTTGCTTGGGTCTTCTTCTACCCCGTTTTATTCCCAGGTCTAAGTTCATTGCTTGCCTCAGCAGCCCATCTTCCCCGCTCCTGAGGACATGCCCAAACCATATATCTACCTAAATGATTTTTTTTTGGAAAACCTGACTAGTGGGCACTGAGCACATTCCGTAAAGAAAACATGTCTTGAAGACTTGAACCATGCTAGACTTGCTAGTTCCACCTACAGTGTTGTTGTTTCTTGAGAAAGAAGCAACCATCTAGTAAATCAGCATATACAGTAAGTCCTCAACTTACGCAGTTAATTCGTTCTGGAAATTTATGAGTAACTTGTATCCCATTAAGTCCTATGCATTTTAATTGCATTTACAGAGCGAGTCTCGATACGTGGCGCTGTGAATTATAAGGGGAAGTATCGCAACTGTATATCTATGAAACCGCGTAAGTCGGGGACTTGCTTTCTTGTATGTATAAGCGCTTTTTTGGACCTCATGTGTTTGTTACGCTGGGCTCACTAGAACGTGTTGGGCTGGGTTCACTAGAACGTGTTGGGCTGGGTACACTAGAACGTGTTGGGCTGGGTACACTAGAACGTGTTGGGCTGGGTACACTAGAACGTGTTGGGCTGGGTTCACTAGAACGTGTTGGGCTGGGTTCACTAGAACGTGTTGGGCTGGGTTCACTAGAACGTGTTGGGCTGGGTTCACTAGAACGTGTTGGGCTGGGTTCACTAGAACGTGTTGGGCTGGGTTCACTAGAACGTGTTGGGCTGGGTTCACTAGAACGTGTTGGGCTGGGTTCACTAGAACGTGTTGTAGGTTGGACTGAGCTTAATTTTTTGTTGTTGCAAAATATAAGATCCAGGGCATCATAACTTCTTACACAAGATCTGGTTCGAAGTTAAAACTTAACAATTTTGCATCACCTACAATTTTATGACAATTTTGAATGGTATTTTTTATTAGTCATTGTGGAACTAGATCAAAAGTATTTTTTACTGTATATGTATTTTTTTTTTGGCTTGAGATTGAGTGGTATTTGCAGTGAAGCTAAACTACAGTAGTATTTTATATGTATGTTTTAGGGGGGGGGGGGGTTGAATGAAATGGTGGCAGGGGGTAATTACGGGAACGTCTGAGCCAGTTGGTCTTGTTCCTTACTGGTTGCCTGTCCATAAAGACTGGGTTTTTCGGCCGTCGATGGTCTTGTCATAGTAGGGGGGTTAAGGGAATGAACTAGGATTATATGGGGAAAAAAAAGGGGGGGGATTGATAACTATATAGTTTGTTTTTGGGTAAAAGAGGGGGAGGAAGGGACATATATACGTATACACAACCCAAGTCATCACTATATACGGAGAAAAACCGTTGTCCTCGTCGTAAAATTTAACTGCCTTCGTTGCATTTATGCACGTAATTGAATGCATAACTAAGAACAAAACAGACAAAAAAATGTATAGAACTGAATTAAATTTTTTATTTTATTTTACCCATAGTAAATTTTGAAACCCATGGGTTGGTTTTAGCATGGTAAACTAACCCAAGGTCCACGTTATTATATATGCATGTATAATACCTACCATTTGGAAATTGAAATTGGTTTTAAAAATATCCGCCCCTTTTAACCTCATAACTTATCTTTTTTTTTGTTCACTTTGTACAAATTTTCTTTTGTTTGTTTGATGCACTTTAATTTTATATATTAATCCCTATAATATCAAAATATACCATTTTTTCTAATTCATATTCACGTTTATCATAATTAAATTTATAAACTGAAAAAAGTACCATTTGTTCAGTTATGGCACAAATTCATCAAGGAGAAACATTGGTACTTGAACTTCAATTTGAATTAAACCCTTTAAACAGGCTTCCAGTGTAGAAAAATCCTGTTTTGTTGAATATTCTTGAATAAGAGCTGCACGGTTGCACCCATCTCAAATGACGGCGAGTGTCGGAGTTGGAGGTTAGCTATTAGGGATCACCACCCCTAGTTAACTAAACAAATAGCTACTAGTGGGAGGAAATGTGCATACCTCTATAAAGTGGAGACAATTTAATGAGAGCCAAGCGTACCAGCCAAGCAGAGACCAAATTATCATGCCTTCAGCCATAATATACCGTATTGACCCGAATATAGCACCATGTTTTTATATAATTTTTTTTTTATAAATATATTATTTGGTTCTTGACTATCTATTAATTAAAAATTAGTTGTTTTGAATAGTCATAGTAAATTCTTAATTTTAAGAATAACGAAGCTCCATTTTGTAAGCAAACAATTTATTATTAAAAAATTTTTAAAAATTGTTTTAATTGTTTAAAATTTTTTAGGTTTGGTTAGAAATTTTTTTCAGAAAGAGTTCAAGCTGAAGTTAAAAATACTAAGATCCCTTTTCAAAATTCGAATAATTATTCCGCAAGCAGTCCAGAGAGTGCCTATGGTAGCGGTACAATTAAAACTAAAAGCTGCATAAGAACTGTATTGTCTTTCTTGAATTTGGGCCTTAATATCAAGGCAAACTCAGGCAAACTGTGAAGAAGAAGAAGCAAAAAAACAAGTTTAAAATGATAGGTTTATGTTGCATACATTTAAAAACCTTCCAGGTTTTTTTTTTCGTCTATCTTATTTATTTGTCCATTTTTCTCTATGCATAATGATGGACATCTTTTGACAGGAGAGTGAATAACCATTTTCAGTTAGGACTAAAACTTGTCTTGTCTGTCATTTCAGAAAGGACAAAAAAAAAATAATAATAATGGCTGCTGCATCAAATAACGATGAAGGTATTTTTTTTTTCTTCTTCTTTCTGTATTTAACTCTATAGAAAATTTGACAAATGAATTGAAAGCCAAATGTTTAGTGGCCTCCAGCGACATGCTGTACAACATGTCAGCATGTTCACTTTTTTTTTTGCTTTGGACGTTAAAAAAGACAGCCTTTTTGACATCTTTGTATGGATTTCATTTTTTTATATATCCTGATCTCAATTTCATTTTTTTTATATTATTGTATCGACATAAAAATCCGAAGAGTTCTGAAAAGTACCAATTACCCTTTAGCACTCCCAAAGTGTCTTTTATGTCACCACATGACTATTATTATCATGTTATGTTGGTAATATGCATATGGTGGTGAAGGGGTTTCAAATGCAAAAATAAAAGTATTGTTATGCATATTTTTGTGTATAGACTAACTTTCTAAAAAAAATCGTGTGGATCATTTTTAAAACCATTGTGGCTTTTTACCAAAACTGGTTACAGAAGAAAAAAAAATGGTGGTTGCTCAAAATGGAGAATATCCAGTGTTATATAGGTCTAAAATTGCTTCTCCACAAAAGAAAGTGGGTTTTTTTAAGGGACGTGTGATGGGCATATTGCTTGTTTTTCTCCCCTAATCTTAAGTCCCTAATCACTTTGCCCCGTTATTATTACAAAAAAAAAAGTCCTCCACCTGCACATGTCCCAAATATGGTATGTTGCATCTCAAAAAACTCCATCTGAATCGACACCAAGGGTTGGTGATGGAGGCTAGCTTAGTAATGCTTCTAAGTAAAGCTTTGTATACATTTGAGCACGAACGCAAACGAGGAAAGGTTGAGGACACACGAATGCTTTAATGCATACGTCGATCTCCGAAACAATCCGAATGGATTCGGGTCATCCGGATTTATTTTCGAATCCGAGCCACTTGGTGTCTATTCTTCAAAGGGGAAAATTATTCGGGCGTAATGGACGGTTTTGATCAAAGTTTGTAGAATAACTGAGGCATTCTGAACAAATGAAACGGCGCCTCATAATGGCTCGTTCGTCAAACATTCGGAATGAACATTTTTTACACATAAAGCATACGTGGTGTCCTCATTCTTCTTCGTTTGCGTCCGTAGCTAGCCTCCAGCTCAAACCGTTGTTGTCGTTTGAAATGGAATTGCATGAGATGGGTAACAGACTTCCCAAATGACATGACGAGTAACATCTACGGATGCCAAACTTAATTAGCTCAAAACTGACGCTCTTTCATGCAAAAATCTCTTTTCTTGTTCGCGTGCCTCTCTCATAAAAGAAGGATAGACTTTCAAAAAAAAAAAAAAAAGATGAGAGTTTAAAAAAAAAATACATTGAAAAAGCTCTGATTGTGTTTTAGACATGGAGGTTTTTCTCTCTCTTTACAAGAGGGTTTGGTTGTTCATATATTCATTGTTAAAAGTAGTCTTTTTTTGTTTGTTTGAATGTCAATTTTTTTTCATGTTGAGGGTGGACGGACAGTTTTTCTCAAATAATCTCAATACTGAAATTGGAAACGTTTTTTTTGAAAATGAAACAAGAAGAAAATGTTTGACGCGCTTTAAAGCAAAAAGCTGATGTTTTTCTCATTTGACACGTATACATAAGTCCTTATAATTTGTACAAAATAAGTATTTATAATTGTGTGTTGGTCAGTGATTTGAATTTGAATTTGAATTTGAAAAATTACTCTGCAAGCAGCCATAAAGGCCTATAGCAGAGGGAAAAGAGTCCAACTGGGAGAAAATAAAAATGCGCAGAAAAAAATATTTGCCAGAGACCTAAGGAGTAAGAAACTTCAAAAATGCCTAGAATGAATGACACACTGTTCTATTTTTATACTTGCCTGCACAAACTTTTAGCGAGCATAGGGAGCAAACATTTTTTTTAAAATATGTCTCAAACCTGCAAAATTATTTTTTTCTTTCTAGTTTCCAGTCTTTTTTTTCTCCAAAATGTGTCATTTTACTTTCTTTTGCAGTCATTGTCTATTATTAAATAACATCAGCTTTCTGTTTTGGTTTTTTCTTGTTGAGTTTCATCATAAAATGCTCTGAAAAATCAGCCCTGAAACTAAGTGTCCCAGCGGAAAAAAATATTCGACTGCCCGATAGGCCAGTTCACTATGAGCCCACTAGCATTGGTCTACAATATAAAAATGTAAAAATAAAAATGCATTTTAAAGATGTGTTGAATGTTGATGTCCCGTCTACTTTTGAGGATTTACATTTGGGTTCGAGATGGTCAATTCTGGCTTGTCCATCCTTAGATCCACCCATCCTTAGCTCAGGATTGTCATGCCAGAATTTAATTTTAAAGGAAAACAAATGCCAATTATTGCAATAAAATAATAAGTCCTATTCGCAAATACCAAAAAATCACTGGACAAAAATGAAGCATAGAAAACACACACACACACACACACATGCAAAAAATACACACATGGGATGGGAAATGGGAACATGATTTTACAAATGAGGACATCTCTTGACAAAAGTGAGAAAAAAAAGGGTTTTGGAAAGAAAGGATTGAATTTGTATTGAACAGAAAAGAGAGAGACTTTTGAGTACATTGAAACTGGAGTAAAAATGCAACAACCCTTTGAATGAGAAGAAAAGTAGTATACCCTATTGAAATATATTGAATGTGGTTGTATTAGGTGTTGAAAATAACAATTGAGATTGGGTGCTAGAAAATGGGACAAATAAAAGATTGGGGGTCCTCCTGACAATGAAATGGTGAAAGGGTTATCCATCCAACCATCCCATCCATTTATTTGTCACTCAGTCATCAGTGTACAGTATGTGTGTGAAAGAAGTTCTAGAAAAAATTGAGTGAAACTTTTTTTTTGAGAGAGAATCTTTTCAGGATTTCATCTCAATTCTATCAGCTTTTTTGCAATGTTAAACTTTATTGTTTCCAATCGATTGTCTCATGCAGAAAGCAATTAATTGAGACAGTGTCACAGATTGCAGGCAACTTCCATATTATAGAAAAGGTTTTTTTTTCAGAACAAAAGCAATGATTCTCGATTCTAATGAGGAAAACACATGAGTAAAGCTGGGTTTAGACGATCAATTCTGGTTTCTTGATTCAGAAATTGATCATGAGAGTGTAGTATATGTTATATTCAATCCAACGTTTACGGCTAATAGAATAAGCAAATAAATAATCTGCTCAGCCAGAAAACCACCCTGAACTAAAGGGAACTTTATTCTGTGTCGTGTGTATTGATAACAAGCCTTATTGTAATGATTTGCAATAATGGAAAGTTTAGAAATTAGGTAAAATATACTCTGCCTAAATACAATTTAACAAAAGAAAACCAAAGAAAAACTGACAGAAACTCATTAAAAGACTGAGGCAATATTGAAAGATGATAATCTAGGTTTGACAAGCTAGGATTGTCAAGTCAAAATTGATCGTCTGTAGCCAGCTTATAACTGTGCAAATTAATAAAATTCATCAGATAAAAACTGAAAGTTTCCCTGCAATTTGCTTATTTTGTGAAAATTCGGTTGAAAGATAAAAAATCCAAACAAAAAAGCTCGTGACTAGGGCTCGGATTTATATGCAACATCAAGCAAATATTTCTCAATCTCAATCTGTTGTTTCAAGAATCAATTCTGAAATAACAATCTAGTTTAAAACAATTGCTTTTTTTTAATCAAAACCCGCTGGTTAGAGGCTAGAACTCTAGTTGAAAACTGATGGTAACGAGACATCTAGCTTCTAACCAGCCTTGTTGAAGCATAATTGCAGTTGTGCTCTAATGATGATGATTGCTTCACAAATGGCACTTGGGGCACAAATTGAGAAATCCGAGCCTTGCTAATGACCGACTCATTTAAAATTACCAAATTACCAATTTTTTGTTTAGAATGTCTATTATTAAAATACTTAATAATTTCACCGTAAAATTGTAGAATTCCCTTCCATAGGGAAAGGCAATGCAAACTATTTTCTTATGTATATTTTTTTGAAATACAAGTATAAATATGAATGCAGCTGTTGTGGACACTATAATTTTTAACCTTTGCCATTGGAAGGTCCTACTAGACAAAAGCTAAGTTTTATTGTCGATTGACCACACCAATTAACAAGGCACGTGCTCCCAGCTGCCACAAACTGACCCTCGAAGTTTTTCCCATATTTTTTCATTTGCATTTTTTTTTTCTCTAAAAGGGGGTAAGTGGGCGGTTCCTGGTCAACCTCAATGGTTGACCACATAAAATTCAATCAATAATAACTTTGAATGTTATAAAAGTAAAAGGGGTTTTTCTAGATTTTGTTATATCTTTATAATATATATATTTGTGTCTGTCTGTATACATAAAGGGGGGGGGGGGGGTAAAAAGTGGAGGTTAAGTGGAATTGAGACAAAAGAGGAGGGTCAGAGGCTAAAAGGAGACGTTGTAGAGGAAGTGTATATGGATTTTTTTTTAAAAAAAAAAAGAGAAGGGGTTTTTCAGAGTTCTTGTGAATGATGGAGAAATTGTCAAACAGTGCATCAAAGGAGGGCATAATTTTCAATCGAAATATTTCTGGGTTGATTCGCAAACACTTTTTGGTCTTTTGGCAGTTTTAACCCCCCTTTAGCTCAATCTTTTTTTTTCTGTTCTCTTTACATTTATATTTATGGTTGAGAAAGAAAAGAGGGTTAAAATGTTGAGTTCTCAATCAGTTCGAACAGATGTAGAAATTCATAGTCTTTGTAATGGTTGGTCTGTCTAACAATCCCCAAAATACAAACACACATTTGGACACATTTCTACCTACTAACCAATATTACAAACAAACAAAATATATCAAAATTTAACGCTTGATTAGTTTTTCTAGTATCAGTCGTATGTGAAACTTTGCGACAGTTATTTTTAGGTGTATAAGTTGAATGTGCAAATCAAACTAATAATTTCGTATATTTTCGTTCTGTTAATTTTTATTATATACATGTATATTTTACTTTTTTTTAGTGTTTTTTAAAGTGCCATAAAAAGTTTGTTTTAAAAGATGGTCATCCTTAAAATACTTAAAACATAGAAAAAGCTATTAATCTGTACAGAAAACATGAGTAACGTCATGAAACAGAAACAACATACATGTATGTGGGTGGGGTATTTGTAAAGAAAACGTGTCCGGGAACTAAGTTCTAACTCCACTTATTCTTCCCAAGAAAGAATGCAATCTAATCTGCATACTTGCTTCCTCGAGAAAGCAAGCTCCTTTCACATTCAGCGTGCAAAAATGGCATCCTTTTGTGGGAATTTTAATAGTCTCAGAAAAAAAAATGGCTAGGTGAAGCACATCCGGAAATTCTTTTTTTTTTTTCAAAAAACATGAAGAAAATAGTCTTTTGTTTCTTATTTTGCTCTCATTATCACCTAAGTACCAAGGGTCTAGTTTCTATAATTGTAGTAAAAGTTTACATCTGTTGTGCCAATCTGTCTTAGAACCGTTTGCAAATTGCTATTGCAAACTTACTTTTAAGTTTTAAGCCACTTTCACACCAAGATTGTGTCCACACCAAGATTGTGTCCATACCATGAACGCATTATTTTTTTTTCATAAAACTTAAACGTATGCAATATCAAGCAAATGTTTCTCAATCTGTGGCCCAAGTGCTAATTGTGAAGTAATCATCATCATCATCATTAGAGCAGCTGCAATTATGAATTTTTTCTAACCAAAAAGGCTAGTTAGAGGCTAGATGTTTGGTTACTATCAGTTTTCAACTATAGTTCTAGCTTCTAACTAGCATTTGTTATTAGAAAAACAAATTGTTGATATGTCGGCATTGTCACTTCAGATTTGGCCCTTGGTTTATAGATTGAGAAACATTTGTTTGAAATTGCATAAAAATCCTAGCCTTAGTAATAAGTAACACTTTAAAAATCAATGATGGAAATAACTTAAAATAAGGTTGGGCTCGATTGGTCCCATCACCCTTATGCTTTTTTTTTTTTTAGGAAAAAAAGACATCTACTTACAAACTTCTAAAACTTTTTATTGTAAATGAAACTTTTCTTCCCCACCTAAGAGAGAGAATTTCATTCACATCCATAAATCTATGAGTGAAATTAAGTATATGTTTCACTTTCTCAATACCTGTGTGATGTTTCTCATTCAATTGAGCTACTATAATAAGATACATTTCTTAGAAGTTAGAAGGGTTCCCATACTGTCAAATTTCAAGACATTTAAATGGAAAAAAGTATGAAGTTTTTTTTCTCCTTCTTCCTTACTACAGTTACTATTATAGGGAGGGAGGGTGGAATAGAGGGGTTAAAGAAATAAGATGAAAAACATGGCTATTATATTTGTATTTCAATGAAAAAAGATGATGGGAGAGTAGATGCAAGAGAGAGAATTGGGAGTAAGAGAGTAACCTGTAAGGTACAAATGAAGAGGTCGGAGGTCAGCACGAACTGGACTTCTAACACAATATTAGGGGTCATGTGGATATGAACAGTGATATAATTCTTTGTGACCTCAGTTGGTTGTGTCCATTGCGGATGACTTCCCAAGGTTAGGGCCTTTCTATTGTAAAAGCAAAAAAAAAAAGAAGGGAAAAAAAAGTTTTACATGGACCTCTGAGACCTTTACTTCCCCTATTTTCATAGTTATCCTTCTTCCCCCTCCCTCACTCTTTCACTTTTCAAAACGGGACAATTTTTATATTCTTGTTTCATGTTTAAAAAAAAATGGTCATTGAAAAAAATGTAAAAAGGGCATGAATGAGGGTGGCAATTGAACTTTGGTTGGGATGGGTGATGGTGCAGGTGAACCAAATGGGTCAGTTACACTCATTTTGGGTGACCCTCGACTTTTTTCTTAACAGCTCAACTGAACCGAGTTGAGTTTGTGTTTGCACAGATCACGCTTGCACACAAAGAATTTGAAACCTAGCGCACACACAACGCAAAAAGACCAAGGGGTTAAAATTAGAAAAGTAAATTTCACATAGTTTGGGAAGAAATGACCAATCACTTCATGACCTCCTCGTCAATTCCAAATATGGATCTGAAATTTTGGATATTCTTTCGATTAGCAGCCGCGTTATAGCCTCTAAATAAAGGCAGTGGAGCCTGGAGGTGTTATATAGGTTGCGCCAAAGGCGCGAAAGAAGGCGAAAAGCTACCACAATGCTCCGGCTTTGCTATCAAGTAAATTTTGTTTAATAATAATTCAGATTTTGTTAGAAACTGGAAAGAAGATTCTAAGTCTTTTTACAATAGTTTCTTAAAAACTAACTTATTTATTAAAATTTGATAATTATCTTTACTTAAGATGTGTTATGAACAACCGATTTTCAGAAGAGCAACACTGAGGAACAATTGAAAATGTGTTAGAAACTAGAAGGGTAGCTGAATCACTGAATAGTATTTTTGTGTTGATATTTTTCAAAATAAACTTTTTGTCAATTTTAAATTAACATAAAAAAAAGCTTACTTTAAAAGATATCAACTTGAAATTATCCATAAGTGATTGAACTTATTTACACCTTCTAGTTTCTAAAACACTTTCAAAGTTTCTCTTAATTTGTGATCCTGAAGAGGGGGGGACGTTTTACACTTTAAAACCACCTTAAACATTGGTGTCAAAAACGTAAAATGAACATTTTATGTAGAAATATATCTATTCTAGATCTTAAATATTGATTTTTTATTCTCTTCGTGTTTTTGACCAATGGGTCAGGCAGTAGTGGTCACCTTTTCATCCCACCTTCATGGTCCCCTCCCTTCTGTTCCACCTTTGACCCATCTGCTCATTTTCTCAGTTGAAAACGATTTATGACAAAATGCAAGGATAGGCCTACATAGAAGAGAACACTTCTGAAAGAAATTGCCTGCTTTTGAAACCCAAAAGTCCAGAGTGAGAGTGAGAGACAGTTGAGTGAGTGTGGTCAAGCTCAAATTAAAAGTAAAATATGCGACAAAAGTGGTGCTAACGACAACGGCTGTAGATCCCATTAGAAGTGGACGACAGTGGACACAAGGGGGGGAAGAAGTAATATTACAGACAGATTCGTCATTAGTTGTTAAGACAAACTTAAACCCTTCTTTTTGTAATCTAAATAACGAATTGTTGAATTGTTTTTGGCAATTTCTTTCTCTCCCCTTTTATATTGAACTCAATTTATGATGATAACGTGTGTTGAGGAGGAGGGTATTAAAGATTAACCCCACTGTTTTTCTTCATTTTAACACTTTTTTTTCTCTCGTGTCCACTAACTGTGCCCAGTAAAGCAGATGGCACAACAACATATACACAGAAATTGACCCATTGCATGATTAGTCATACACTTCATCATCATCATTATCATCATCAGTACAACAATTTTATAAAAAAAAATCAATAACTTCTGAGAAATTTTACCTTTGGTATTTTCTAGTCTTTAAAAAATGAAAATTAGGTGAAATTGTGATACTGTGTCTTTGTTCTTCAAATACATGTAAATAATAGGCATATTTTTAGAGAAAAATTGAACAAAAAAAAACTATCTGAGGTAATTGTTGAATTCACTATTAGTAATGAAATTTATCTTATTATTAGGGCTCGGATTTTTATGCAATATCAAGCAAATGTTTCTCAATGTGTGGCCCAAGTGCCAATTAATCTATGAAGTAATCATCATTATCATTAGAGCAACTGCAAGTATGCTTTTTAGAGGTTATGCTGGTTAGAGGCTAGATGTCTAGTTACTATCAGCTGTCAACGAGAGTTCAAGCCTCTAACAAGTGTTTTGATTGAAAAAAAAATTGTTTGTTGTTCTAAATTGGATTGTTAGTTCACAATTGGCCCTTGGGCTACAAAATTGAGAAAAAATAGACTTGATATTGCATAAACATCCGATCCCTACTTAATAATATTAACAAAAAATGTTGTCCTACTTCCAGTTGTCTTTCTTAGCATTTCAACTGTTCACTAATTCACTTCATAAATCACATCTTGACATTTGGAAAAACAAATTCTTTGAATTCGAATGAATGCAAGTGTGTCACTGTCATATATAGTGCAACATCAGCCATTCTGCAAATTAACTAGTCAGTTTGCAAAATCACTAATTCGGTAGTAAAAAAAAATGGTTAAAACAACAAAATATCACAATAAATGACTGATTTTACGCTTTCACAAACACATTTTAGTTGAAGTTTTGATAAAATTATTTGAAAACAGAAAAGACAACTAAGAGAAAAATGAAATTTAATAAGTGATAAATTAACTTTTGATTTTTAAGACGTATAATGTCTAAAATGACCACAGACATTTTTTTGTTATTTTTTATTACAGAAAAAGAATTGAACAAAAATTGAATAAAGGTAGAGAGATATTTGGTGTCCTAAATTCCAACAAATACATTTATAGAAAAGCAAAAAGTTCCAGTATTTTGAACTGATTTTTGTTTTGTTTTTGTTATTTCTTATTTGGAAGAGCCGAGGTATATTGTTAGTTGAGGTAGTGGACACTGGACAGTGAGTGAGTGAGTGGACATAGGTTTTGTTTCTATATATAATAACATTTTTACTGCTTTTGAGACAATATGTCTCTTTTAAGCCACTCAACAACAATAAATCAAAAGAAATGGTGGATAAAATCAAGAGACATTTCGACAACTGTTTTTGTCTTTTTTTTTACATTTTTATTTGTTTGAGGGCGTAGACATTTTTTTTTATTGCTGAAAAACAATCTCTTTCAACCTTTTAAAATTGACAATTTGCAAGTTTTACAATTAACAAAAGGAAACATTTAAAGAAATAGAGAAAAAAATACGATTGTGACTCTAAAAATAGAATTGCAACAAATAGGAAAACAAAAAGGTGAATAAGAAGGGGGGGGGGATGCATTTGAAAATGACCTGCAAAATCAGGTTGAAAACTAAAAGACAACAAAAGACTTTATTTTTGAGGTTGTAAATCGTTGAAATTGCAATAGTTTTGTGGTCATCAGGCACAAGTTGAAAGGTGTGACAATAAAACATTTATATATATTTTTTTTCTTTTACTTGTTTGTCTCCATTTTAGTTAAATGAACTAAAAGTGAAAGTTAGTTTTCTTTTCTTTTCAGGTATTTTTGTTGTTGTCAGGTATATATATAGGAGGGGGGGGGAAGTGTAGTTTACTTGTAGGGTAATAAAAGAAGTGTCTTAATTGCAATCACTAATCAGAAGTTAGTTTTATTTTGTCAGTATAGTCAATTACTAGGTTAGTAGGACACACAAATGTTAAGTTAATTTCCAGTTTTAAAAGAACTTTCTGTTTTTAACTTAAGGTCTTTTATTGACAGGTGATTTTTTTTGGAATTTTGAAAAGCAACACTAAGGTGAACAATCATTGAAGTGTGTTACAAACTAGAACGGCACCGCATTCAAATCACTTAATAGTATTTTCATGTGATATCTTTCAAAATAAACTTTATTGACAAAGAAGAAAAAAAAACGAAAATACTTTTGCTTAAAATTAGGCATTTTTAAACTCAAATAAAAAGCTGCTTATTTTAAAAAGATGTCAACAAGAAAATACATGTATTATTTGATTTAATTGCCGTTCTAGTTTGTAAACTGCAACTCATATTTATAATTTCTCATTAGTGTTGCTTTCCAGAATTCCCATCAGTTCATAAAACATCTTAAAAAATATTTTAAACTGTAAATTACCTAAGAACATTGAAATATCTTGCAAAATAGACTTTATATTGAAAAAAAAAAAAAAACTAGAAAGACAAGGACTTCTTTCTATGCTTAACATTGTGTCGTTTTCAAAATGAATATAAACGCTTATACGAGTATAATAATAGAATATTATATATTGTAAAAATAACACCCTTAAGTGATTGAGCTACCCTTCTAGTTTCTAAAAACACTTTCAAGTTTCTCTTAATTTTGGTTCTGAAAAGACAGACTAACCAGAGTTCGAGGTGCGTTTACACTTTAAAACCACCTTAAATGTAATTTCAAATGGAGAAAAAAAAAACTATTTAAGAAATAATTTCAAAGAAAAGTTTGTGAAAAAACTTTTCTTCAAAAAAAAAAAAAAACTTATCACGGGATTTCTTTCGGACTTCAGTTTTGAAAAATGACCCTCACCCATTTTGTTGGTGTCTTTTCTAGTAAAAATAAGATTGTTGACGCCTAGTTAGAGGTCCTAATGATAGTTTAGGAGAGAAAATATAAAAAAGTATAAAAGATGTCCATACAGAGTAGAAGTAAACACGGTGTTGAGGTCAGGAGGAGTCAGGATGTGTCCAGCAAAAAAAAAAGACCCCGACCCCCTTGAAAACTACTCACACCCCTAACATTTTCAATCCATCTAAGTCATGACAGGACAATATGGCTGCCGTCCAATGACACTTTTTTCATTAATCAACTTAATAGCCACCATGAGAGTTGGATAGATTTTTTTTTAGAAATAAATTGCTTACATGTTGTTGGGTAAACACAAGGATTTGACCACTTTGGGAAAATCTACAATGTACATTTTTCGTTCTGTGGTTCCCCAAGTTGAGGTTCTTATTTCTATAGAATTTAGTAAATTTCTGTAAGTTTGAAGAAAACGAATCTTCCACAGCGTTAAATTTAGAGGTTAAGGGCATATGCTTATTGGGTAACCAAATTATGAACCCATTATTGGGGGGACTGGGGTTTTTAGGGATGTGTATACCTTTGTTGTATCTACTGCACCAGTATTTTGTGGTCTTTAGTAGACTCTTTGCTAGAGACCAACATGGGCCAGTGGGCTTTGTGGATCGGGTGGGCTTTGTGGATCGAGTGGGCATTGTGGAACGAGTGGGCTTTGTGGATCTGGTGAGCATTGTGGACATTATGGATCTGATGCGCATTGGGGACATATGGATCTGGTGGGCTTTTGATAAAGCCTAGAATATGGGCTTTGTGTACTTTTGTAAAAGCCCAGCCTATGTGGTTTGGTGGGCCTCATGGGCCTGATGGACCTTATGGTTGCGTCTCACTATAAAGATTTGTGGTTCAGGCTGACTCCTAATGAGTAGGATGGCCATGGCAGCCATGTGACTTTTCCAAGGTTCAACATTACATTGCAGAATAAAGTGATACAGACTAGAAGAGAGTGTATTGCTTGTAATAAGAGTTCCTATTATTATTGTCATTCTTCTGACTACTGCAGTATGTCTGAAGACTGATTGAATGATAGAAAAGTTATACTTAGGTGAAATGTGAATACAATGTAAGACCAATGACTTGTGACAGGTCTTAGATGAATGTTAGATCCATATATGATGAATGATTAGTTCAAAAGTGTTGTCCAGTGTAACCTACTTGTACCTCAATTATCATGATGAGTGACCACCACCACCCAAGGTTGGTAGAGGGTACCAACTTTGACCACCAGCACCTATCTTATACAATTTACATTACATAAATGTAATAGCTAAGTTTGGATTAAACACTCTAAGGAGAGGATGACAAAGTAACTTTGAACTTAACAGAGAAAAAGTTTTCAAACACATCAACAGTTAATAATCAAAATAATTCCAATGGAATACAAATTTCAGTTTCCATTGAAGATGATTTATGAACAGCTGAGTTTCGAACTCTTGATTATTCTCATTTTTAGAAGTATAGATCTAATTAAGATAAACTAGGAAAGCGTTTTAGAAACTGGAATGGTAACTCAATTACTTAAGGGTATTTTCAGTCTGCTTAAAGTTGGGCCATCTAAACTCATATAATTTGATATAAATAGCTTTTATTGAAAGAAATCATGAAAATACTTTTTAAGTGATTCAGTTGCCCATCTAGTTTCTAAAAGACATTCAAGTTTCTCTTCATTTTGCATGTGTAAGATAGAAAAATCAGAGTTCGTGAGGCAGTTTACACTTTAAAACTAGGTTAGGAAAAGTGTTACAAAATGGTTCTTTCTTGTTTTATATAACTATAATTTTAAAAGTGCGGAAGGACAGAAAGGAAAATTCCAAATGAAAAAGTTTTAAACAACAAAAAAATGGTTGCGGCACGCGTTTTCAGAATAGAAACACACGAGTAATTGTCTTTAAATACACAAAAAAAAAGGTAAACCCTGTAATCAGTTTAAAAAAAAAGTTCATATTTTTGTTTTGGGGTCCTTGTTTTTTTAACCTTTCCTCCTTTTTAACCTTCCTTTCATAACATAACATGAGGATGACCAATGGCCGGCCTTTCCATTTCAGTCTGGCGACCAGAGACCCGTGTTTTCTTGTTGTTGTTTGAAACCTATGTTTAAAATGTTGAAGTTTTTTTTTCAGTTTTCCTAATAATGAATTATTTTTACTGACAGTTTTTTTTTTGAACAACTACTTGTTTTTCTTTCTCTCTACTGACCACCTGTTCTCTTTCATTGGTCACTGTGGCAAAAGTATAAAAAACACCTAGACATTTTGCCCTCTTCCTCACCTGTAGGCTATATCATATTCCTGTGTCAATGTGTTTTTTTTTTTTTCCTATTTTAACCTTTTTTTCCCCTTAAAAAGGTACCAGCTTACTTTCATTTGTAACTTTTTTTAAATTTTGAGGCTGGTTTTACAGCTTAAACGTCGTCTCTGAGCGCTCACAAGCAAAGTCAAGAAAACTCAAAAAGTATTTTAGAAACTAGAAGGGTAGCTCAATCACGAGTCGCGAATATTTCCAATTTGGTATCTTTTAAAATAAACTTTTTAGTAGAAGGGTTTAGAAATGATTCAATTTTAAGCAGGCGATATTTTTTTAAAATTATTGTCTGCATTAAAAAGTTTATTTTGAAAAATAATTAAAATATAGGAAATGTTTTCGTATGTTTAACTTTTATTGATGTCATATATATTCAAATATTTTCTGAGCAACTGAGCTGATTTACAAACTATAATATAATTAATTATATTTTATTCATTTCAAAATCAACATTAAAAAGAAATTGAAATTGTGTTAGAAATTAAAATAAGTAGCTGAATCACATGTTATTTTCAAATCTTTTGATATCTTTCAAAATAAACTTTTTATGAACCAAAATTAAAATTATCGTCTGCTTAAAGTTGGGTAATTTTCAAACTTGATATAAAAAGCTTATTTTAAACGATACCAATATGATAAAATTACATTTTTCCCCTTAAGTGATTGGTTCCCAACCAGGGTGCTGAGAGCCCGTATCTGGAGTTCTGCAAGAATTGTAATATTTTATTCAAAAGTATGGATTTAATTATTATTTATTACCCGTATTTTTTTTTTACACGTCAATTCTGTAATTTACCCCTGTCGAACCTGTTATGTGTCAGCCAGGTAGAGGTTCCCCGAGATTTTAAGAAATATTTCAATGGTTCCTCCAAACCAAAAAAGTTTGGGAACTCCCTTAGTGTTATATCCTTGCAATAAAAAAAAATCATGTTTTACATTTTTGTATTTCAGATGGATTGATTGATTCCTTTAAATATGGAAATGATGCCATTTTATGGACTGGGGTACCATTTTTATAGATTTCAATAAGATGTTTTATTTCCGATCCAGGATTCAAAGTAAGAAAAGACTTTTTTTCTTATAAATTTTCTATTATTCTGAACTGATGACCGGGGGTCCAAATTAATTGGGCAGATATACTATGGTGAAAGAAAAAATATATTGATTGGTAACTTAATGCATTCAGTGTTCATGAAAATTTTTTTCCATGACGTTTTCTCTCTCTCTCTCCCCCCCCCCCCCTCCCCCCCCCGCCCTCTCCTCCATCTTTTTCTCAATATATTAATATGTTGTTGTTGTACCCAATGTTAACCAATTTCTTAGAAAAAGGTTTTTCATCTCTCTTTTCTCATAGATACATAAAAATGTATATAATAACCATTCATTTTATGTATAAAAAGCCAAAATATATATTATTGATGATGACAACGTTCATATGTATCCCATTGACGGAGTGTAGAGTTTTTGGCAGATGGTGTACCCTCTCCCAAAAAAAAAAGGAAGATAAAGCTTTAAAAATACAAACGAAAAGCCGACATAACAAAAATCCATATCTTGTAAACTTTTATGACCATCTTTGACCCAATGTCCCACTAGATTATGATAGTAATATATTCTCTCTCTCTCTCTCTCTGTGTTATGAAAAATACAAGGGGAGGAGGAGGAGAGAGGTTAGCTTATGTATGGGTATTAATACTATATCTGAAATTGGCCTAAAGCATTTACTGGTCAAGCGATATATATGGTCAACAAAAATGACCCGAGTTCTCTCATCCCATTCTTGTTTAAAAAGAAGACAGATATATTTGTACTTTCTAGTTTTTTTTAATATAATGGTGAAGAAGGCACGTGGCAATAGTGAAAGTATCATAGAATAGGGTTGCTTTCATTCTTGTAAGAATTATTAGAATCATTTTTCATGAATTATTATTTTTTTTTTGTTGTGTGTTGAATGGTCAAGATTAAAATCAGTTTTTATTGCAATTTTCAATACATCGGACAAACAGTTCTAACAAAACCAGGTGAAAATGTGTTTTTTTACATTAGAGAAAATGAAGAGGAGGGGGAGGGAGGAGGGTCAGAATTTATCTCAGGGTTTGTCAAATGTTCACTGACCAGTGTCCACATGTAGACCTTGATGGAAAAAGGAAATTAATAAAGATAATTTTTTGCACATTTGTGCCATTTGTTTTTATGCTTTAAAATAAGAAACTTAACATAGAATCCATGGGGTTGGCCTAACGAGCCGGGCCTAATCTGGCAATTTTATGGGGGAAAAAAATACATTGGTTTTGTGGGTTTAATGTGCCTGGTGGGCCTCATAGGCCTGTTGTAGGTTGTGCTGGGATTAATTTTTTTTTTACAAAAAGCTGTGGTTCCAATTTAAGAAAAAAAATATAGCACTTGAACTTAAACTTGAACTCTCTCTCTCTGAACAGGGTTCTAACATAATACAAAACCTGTTTTAAGTACCTTTTTTGAGTTTTACCATTTTGAGTATTTTTAACAGGGGTTTTCTATGTTGGAACCCTGTTCAATCGGGTTCAAGTTCAAGTACTAAGTTTCCATCTTGAATTTTGAATCGACAACAATTATCCATCTGAGAATTTTTTTTTGTATTTAATTGTTAATCAGATTTTTCTTTAATTAATTTAAATTATCTCAATGACTGCTGTAAGTTTGAAAAAATCGACTTCATTGTCCCGTGTGATATACTGTAATATTTGACATTCTGAAATACTCTACGGCCGCGAATGATACGGGTTGAACCTAAAAAGTGAGTTTAAAGTGACCCCATGACCCTCCACCTGCTTGACCTATGTACATATATGGCACCATCTTTCCTTGATTATAAATAGTAAAATAGCATGAAGACGATTTTTTTTAAAGAGTTCACTGACTGGTTAGTGACCTTATTTAAATACAGAAGAGTGTAAAGAAGTACAAAGAAAAAAAGGGTTCTTTTTTAGGCCATAAAATAATTAAAATTGTATTTTGAAAGTGCCCTAACTGTCAAATTCTTAAACAAGTTAAACAAGAAACACAAACAAACAGATAACTTTTTAATTTTTTTAGGATGGTTCAAAGATTTCTCACGCGATTTCATGACAGTTTAAAAATATATCAAGTATACATTAAATTTTTTTGCAATTTTGATTGTATTAAAATATATAGACATTTTTTTTAGAAATTGTCTACATGTGGAAGTGAGCAAGAAACTAGAAGCGTAACTCAATCCCTTTTAAGGGTATTTTTCATGTTGATATCTTTTAAAATAAACTTTTTTTTTGTTAAGTTTAAAAACGAAACAACTTGAAGCAGACCATATTTTTTTGAATTAGAGAAATTAAAAAAATACTGTCTGCTTCAAGTTGTTTCGTTTTTAAACTTAACAAAAAAAGTCCATAAAAAGTTTATTTTGAAAGAAATTAGCGTAAAAATACTACCGAAAATAATCAAAGAGTTCGAAAATGAGATGTTCATATATTAGCTCGTAAAGTAACCATAATAAAGTTTGTAAAACGGAAAAGGATCTTTCTACTTTCTAAAAAACATCTAAAAATGATTTCATCTGAAACTGACGTCTAATTAAGTAAGGCACTCGAAGTAGTTACGGCTCGGATTTGTCATGGAATATCAAACAAATGTTTCTCAATCTGTTACTCCAGAGCCAATTGTGAAGTAAAAATTCCATTTAGATCAACCAACATTATTTGATTTTTGTTTTCAACCAAAACAACTGGTTAGAGGCTAGAACACTAGTTGACAACTGATAGTACCAGATATCTAGCCTCGAACAAACCTATTTTGATTTGAAAAAGTGTAATTGCAGTTGCTCTAATGAGGATATTACTTCACGATTGGCACTTACTTGAGCCAGAAATTGAGGAACATTTGCTTGATATTGCCAAAAAAATCCGAACCCTAGAAATAGTCATTGTCCAAGCAAATGATGATTACTAAAATTTTTCCGTGTCTTAATTTAGTAACATAAATGATGTCATCGCGACCATTTACTGACCATGTGTACCATATAATTTGACACCGTTGTGTCGCGACCACTCAGGTTTGTGTCGCGTGCCACACACAAAACCCACAAATGGCCCAATAGAGTGGACCCCGGACACACACACACACAAAAATAGAAGCGAAGGGGGTGTAGGGCCTGCCATACATAAATACAATTTCCCTAGCTTTATTTGCAGTTTTTTTTTGTTTTCTTTTTGATTGAACCGGTCAAGCTGCAGGGTCAGCACACATCACCTGGCTTTTAAAGCACCAATACCATATGATACTATAATTAGCCCATTTTTCTGATGGAAGAGGGTTAAAAACTCTGAGATTATTCTTGTCCCACTCACTAACTGTTCAATGAAAATAATACGAGGGTGGTAAACATATACTGACCATATTTGGTGAGTGAACAACCATATTTGAAAAACAAAAATGGGGAAAAGGGCGTGTGGAGGGAGGTAGGGGTGGGGCAGCAGGGGCAACAAGGGTCATAGACAATATAAAAGCCTGGACAAAATGATTTTGAGATCTCTTTGTATATCTCATATACTGTATATATGCTAAACAATTATGACAAAATATTGTCAAACAATAAAAAATATAGTGTAATAAGAGGGCATATGTCAGGAACTAACTAAATTGAAACAACAGCAACAAAAAAAAATCCACACAATTTGTAGATACTCGTTTTTCGAAAACTTTTTCACAATACAGAACAATCTACAGGAAGAGAATTCCATAGTCTAAATCAGTGCGTCAGAGGTAAACTGTGTTAAGTCACAAAACCTCAATTTTACAGGGGAGTCATTTGAATGTTTTTCTTTTCATTGAAGGGAATAGGACTTAACATGGCATACTATCCATCTAGATGTGTACCACTGATAAAAATTGGTAAGCAGATTCATAATACTGTATGTAATTTTTAAAAAAATGTGACTTAACCTCTGAGGCTCTGATAGTACATTTGGAAAGAAACATCAGAAATATGCATCAGTTTCATTTTGTAATTCTTTACTTGATGGATATTTTGGTCATGTCTACTTATAATTTTCATGGTTTCTAGTACAGATTTCAAGGAAGGCCAACGTGACACATAGACCACTTTTTGGCCCCAAAAATATAGTCGGGTTGTTGCCGTATCCGATGACCTTCAGTCTTGCCATAGAATATACATTGCAATCACAGCCCAACTACCTTCGACTTCATTTTGCAGTCGAAAAGTGGTCTATGTCTTCGAATCCTAAAAAAGCACAATGTTTTCTGAAGTTAGCAAACGTTCAATTAGGGCAAAGCTTTGCTCAGCTGTACTGTTTTACAATGATTCTCTCACTGTAGTTTATCGAGCACAGTTCTTCCCAAACGTTTTTAGCTTACGACACAGTGTTTCGTGCCGGAAGAAATCGCGGCACACCCTTTAGGAAATCACTCATCTAACATGAAGTAACTTGTACATTGTTCGTTACTTACAAAAATATTATACCAAGTACAAGTAGTTACTTACAGTTTGATGTAAAAAAAGATACTATGTCGTCTTGTTACTATTATTTAGTGTAACTTTTAGTTTCTGTAGAGAACTTGTCGATTTAAGAGATTAACTATCTGAAAGATTAGAAATACTATATAAGAGCCATGACCACCATGCAGTGACTATGGCCACAGATGATACTACTGTACACAATACAACAAGGGAATACACAAATTTGAGATCAGGAACTTAGAAAGAAGTTCTCGTGAGTAAACCAGTTGCAATTAGATGTTAATCCTAAAACAAATTCTCAGGATTTTCTGACCATCATGGGCTTAACTTGGATGGACATCATGTGTTGTCCACTGTCTAGAAAACATGATTGCACGACAATTCATAAATTGATTTTACTGGAGGTGTGTTTCCATTTAGAAATTTGAAAGAGGCTCAGTAAAACTTAAGTCTTTCTTTTATCTTAAGGTGTCTGAATAGATATTTATTTTGCGTTTGTTCGTGTTGTGGCTAATGATTAAAATCCATAGATGTTTTGGGAATATTTGCATGGAAAAACATCAAGCGAAAGTTTTCTGGAAACAACATTCTGAAAAAATTCAGTTTGTTTTCAAAACTAGAATGGTAGAAGATTATGCTCAAATATATATTATGACAATATCTTAAAAAATAAACATTTTCATAGTTCAGTTTCAAAATGACCCATTTTTAGGTTTTTCCATTTTCATGAAAAGAATTTTCGTGTGATATAAAAAGTTTATTTTGAAATATATCATCATGAAAAAAAAAAACTTTTAGCATTATCACCAGCTATTCTAGTTTCTAAAACATTTTGAATTTTTTCGTGATGTTTCTCCAAAAAAAAAAACATTTGCTTGAAAAATATAAATTTTCTCAAACCCACGGGTAGGGGGAGGGAAAAAAAAACGACATATAAAACATAAAGCCAATGCAGTGGCGCCATCTCGGAAGATAAAAACAAAATAAATATCTATTCAGCCACTTTAAAAAATATATTAAAGGAATTTCTTCTTATTGACCATCAAAACTCTTTTGAGTGTCTGTAAAAGTAACTGTCAAAACACATATAGTATAACATTGTAACATAACATACAGATTGTATATAATATGACGTGAAAGATGGATGTTAGAGATTATTAGTGAGGAGGAGGAGGAGGAGGAAATATTTCCCAATACATAATAATCATACGGGAATTATGTGGTAATTACAGGCGGTGGTGGCTACCAGTGGTTCTTTTCTATAGCATTTGACTTGACCACAAGCTCTCAAACGTCGAACCCAATAATGAAAACTGAAAGGTTTTTTTTATACATTATATCTATGTAACCATAACACCATCACTCTTTATAAACAATGGTTACTTGATCCAACTAACCGTAAACCGCAAATTATCACTTGTCAAGTTTTGGTCACTTACACGTTTGACAACTACTACTACTACCACCAAAAAAAAAAACCTCACAAATTTTTGGATATATTCTTTACAGTTATTATATTTAATTTGTGAGATGAGAATTGATTGACAGGAGCTTTTTTTTTGAGGTTGTGTTCATCTGAAAAGATTTACTATCTCAAACAACGAGGGTTGGAGGTGGAGACTAGTTTTTAGAAGAAACTCAATGATTGAGGCTTGAGCTACTCTTCTAGTTTCTAAAACACATTCAAGTTTCTCTGTCTCTCTGCCTTGATTATTCTGTCTTTCAGGTGAAAAATGAAGAGAGAGAGAGAGAGAGAGAAACTTGAATGTGTTTTAGAAACTAGAAGGGTAGCTCAAGCCTCAATCACTTAATTGCAATCTCATGTTAATGTCTTTCGAAATAAGCTTTTTTGTGTTGGTTTGAAAATGACGATATTTTGCTCTTCTGAATCAAAAATTAGCTGTTACGTTCGTAAAGCATTTTAACGCAAATAAATATGCGTTTTTTAATTAAAAAGACTTGTTTTCGAGGCTAGAGTTCTCTCAGAAGTAATCATCATAGATCTCGGATAGTTCTCCTAAAAACTCTCCAACGTAGAAACAATCCTAGCCTCCGCTTTCAACCCTCGTCGTCGTTTTAGATGGAATCGTTTCAAATGGAACACACACACACACACACCTCCTTGTAGGAGAATGATGGGAGTGGAGAGAGATTGTTGTTGGAATCTCACTTTTTCTCAACTAATTGCTGTTAAGAAAATTACCGATAATATTTGTGCTGAAATCTGCTCGAAAAAAAAAGTTCGAAGCTGCGAATAAATTAGCAAAGCGAAAAATAAACGTGTGGTAAAAACATTAAGAAAAGAACATATTTCTAAAGAGTACTTTTTCCTGCTTTTGTTTGTGTGTTCCAAGGTGGAGAGGGGGGGGGAGGAGGATATCGTTCAAAAGACAAAATGATTGTGGCAATTTGAAAAGGGAAGGAAGTTTTTACTCTTTGCAAAAGAACACACACACACACACTCAATGGTAATGACCAAAAATGGTGATGATGACCAAAGGGCAGTAATTGAAGAGATTATTTCTGCTGATGGAACTTCTAGAGAGAAAGAGAGAAAAAAGTACAGAAAAACAATACCAAGAAAGCAAAAAAAAAAAATCTGTTCTCTCTTTCTCTCGGTTTCAACACTGGACTCAAATCTGCGACTCATTAATTAGTTTAATTATTTTTTTTAATCATTAATTGTTACACGAGTAACTTTTTTTGATCTTTTTATAATAATACACTTTATAAATTGACTTAATGAAAACAGAACAACAACAAAAAAACACATGTAACAAGTTTCTAAACAAGAATACTAAAGAAAACTTGCAATAACACAGTGAAGCAGCATAAGTATTTTTTTCATTAATTATCAGTACATTTCAAACACTTAAATTGAACAAAAAAAAGGAGGCATTTTGATATGACTCCGATCATTTCATTCGAGCTGTTTTTTGGAAACAATAATAAAATACACGGGACCTTGACCAATTTGAACATACTAGAGCTCATTTGAAAAGATCCTATCGAACGAACTGTGTATGAATATGCAAATTTTACACCAAAACAAACATGAAACAAGTTTTTTTGGGGGGTGCTTAGGGTCTCCCTTCACCTAATATGCAATGAAATGCCATTAATTTTTAATACTTTAACTTTTGAAACTTGCAAGGGGGAGTTCCAAGAGCTCTCCGGGCCTCTAGGCTTCAGCCTACTTGGCGTAATGGATAATCCGACCATGATCTAAAATAAACTCCTAACCGAACCGAAACTAACCGCTCTCACCCATAGAACGTGTAAAGGAAAAACTTTTTAAAACGACATAGAGACCGCCATGTAAATTCTAACTTTGCAAATGTTTTGCGCCAAAAAGATTCGCATATTCGCACTCAGTTCGACGAGATCTTTTCAACAAGCTCTAGTATAACATTCAAATTGGCCAAGGTAGGTGGTCCCTTGTATTCTAGGAGTATACCCTTTTTTATATGAGAACTAAATTTACACAAACATAATATTATATTAATATTAAAGTAAAGTTGTGTAAATAATTATATTTTAATTAAGAACTTACCCTAAGAAAAAAGATCCAAATTATCATCAGTTTGTTTATTGTGTGCCTGTTGCTCAGAATCAATATAATTTAAAATATCAAAGGCAGAAAGATCTTTCGAATGCGATTCTTTGGTTATTTCGCACATTTCTAACAGCTTTTTCTCTTTGCGTCTTCCTTCTTCTTCCTCTTCTGTTTCTACTACTGTTTTTGCTTCCGGGTATTTTTCCCTCAACTTTTTCTGGACATTATTTTTGCCAGATGCTGAAGAAGAAGAAGAAGAAGAAGAAGTACTAGCATGAGCAGCAGATGCTTCTTCGTCCGGTAATCTGGGTGCAGGCACGGGCTTGGTCCTAGGTGCTGGGACTGGTTTATTTTGGTTTAATGATGTTGTTGTTGTTGGTGGTGGAGATATTTGACGAGGAAGGGATGATGGTTTGGGAGCAAGCATTGGTTTTGGTTTGATTTCCGGTTTTACTTTTGAGTGGTGGCTTTGTTGCATTTCTTTCCATATGTCAGAAAGGCTGTCATCAATTCTGAAAATAAAAGACAGACAGAAAAACAGATTAATTATCATCAACAGCATGAAATTTTAGGTTCATTTTAGATTGTGTTAACAGTGGGTGGGCTAATTATAATAGGTAGAAAAAATTGTAAAGGTTTGAACCTTTTTTTTTTTAAAAAAAAGTTTAATCTCCCAATGTCAGATATAAATATAATAAATTGGGGTCAAATGGGTATTTTAAATTGGAGAGGTTTTTTTTAAAAAAAAAAGATTAAGGTCAAAAAAGCAAGTGCTTTTTGTATTTTTTTTGGGAAAGGGGGGGGGGGGGGGGGTTAACAAAACATGATCAAGGTAATAATGAAATTAACCTTTTTTGTTGAAGGATTTGAATTCTTTGAAAAAAATACGTGAAAGTGTTAAAAGAACGGTTTAAAAAAATAATGAAAAAAATAGAAATCTTTGTTTTTGGAAGTAACTTGGAAAGAATACGAAGTTTGGAAAAAAAACTTTAACCTGGCTTTAGGACTAGGGTCAAGCTATGAAATTTAGGGTAATATTCATATTGATTGGTAAGTCAAAGTTAGTGCAAAACTCAATGAATTTTTATATAGAACATCATTAAAAAGTTCAATTAGTTAGAAAAGGATCCTCAGTGCCGCTTCACACGAGATTACTGTCACTACACACTACAGTAGCAGACGCGGCTTGCTTCACACAGGACATGCTGTCAGTGTGGGCCACTGGTATTACCATGATCACCATTGTTAAACAGGGAGTGTGTTCGCCACTCGTGGCTGTACTCGAACACTCATTGCCACCACTGTGGAACAAAATAACGGTGGGTCGTGTTAACACCCCCTCCCCATGTAAGCAGTGGTCTATTAAAAACAACCAACGCTTTATATGTGATGTCACAGAGTGGTCCGTGTGAAGTGTTGTTCTACACAAACTTTTTAAAAGTAATGAATTTTTTTTAATGGTTTATGTTAATTGTGTTTATGGATTGGCTGAAAATTTTAAGATGTTTTTCGAAGTGATGCCAGCCACAACGCTTGACCTTTTATTAATAAACCGATGATGATGATGATGATGATGGGGCTCCGAAGTCTCTCTTGTTTTTCTCAGAACAACGGTTGCAATTATTTTTCTGGCAGCTCTTTCATAGTTATATGTGTAAAGAAGAAGAAAACTGACAGATGTATATAGGCATAAGAGAGAGGAACCACCAAAAAAAAAAGGGTAATGACAGGGGTGTGATGGTGGAGGGTTCGCGGGAGGGAGTGCAAAAGTGTATGTGTCAGTGTCTGTTGTAACCCACGTGAGACACTGTCACTTGATGTTAAGGGAAGAGAGAGAGAGAGAGAGAGACTTCTCTATTAAAAGTTATGGTTAGAAATGAAAAAGGAGAAGAAGAAATAAATATGGAGGGCCAAAAGATGGTTTAATTAACTCCCTGTTTCTTCTTCTTCTTCTTTTCACTTCATCTAATCATTCATTTCGCAAATAACAAGTTATGATGAAGTTGTTCATTGAACAGAACAAACTTATACTAATGTTAGTCTATGTGAGATGGGAAAAAAATATATATTGGCCCATACTAACAATGATGATATAAAAGTTAAGAGAAATTATTATTTTGCAATTAATTATCAGGTCCAGAAGTTTTTTTCTTTTTTCTATTCTTAGAATGGTTAACTTTTACATTCTCACAAGTTAACAGTGATTGCCTAACTTAAGGGTGGTTCATCTAGAATTTTAAAGTTTGTTAAATGAATGTGAATTTTTTTTTTTAAAAAAAAACTTCTACTATTTCGTTTAGTTCTAATCAAATTTGTTTTGGTGTTTACTCATGAAATGGTAAATTTTTACGTATAAAAATACGTAAAATACGTAAAACAAAAAAGAGTGAATAATAATTTTCAAACTACAATAAAAGTTTAATTTTGTTTAAATATATTTATTATGATTAAAATATTTTTAAGTATATTCATCTATTATTCTAGTTTTTAAACTTTAAATTTTTATTTTTATTTAAAGTGTAAATGTTCCTAGAAATCTGGTTATTCGATTTTCAGGATTTTGAATGTGTTTTAGAAACTAGAAAGGTAAGTTCTACCACTTATGAAGAATATTTTCATGTGTTTCTATATATTTTAAAATAAGCTTTTTTATTATGTGATTTTGAAACTGACCCACAATTTTAAGTACTTAATAATTGGGTCTATAAAAAGTTTTATCTTGAAAAATAACAAACATGAAAATACTATTAGGTGATTCAGCTACCACCATTCTAGTTTCTAAACACACTTTGAATTTCTCCTTATAGTGTTGCACATCTGAAACTGCAGAATGAGTTGTTCGTAAGATGTCTTAAGTTGTTTGTGCCACGGGTTTATGAAAAACGCTCAGAAGTTGGATTGAAATGTTTACTATCAAAAAGCAAAGAGAGTAAATAGAAAGACAGACAAGTAAGTGTGTGTGAGAGTAAGGGAAGAGGCATTTTTTGTTAAATGGTTTTTCCAGTCTTTTATGAACATTGTATTTTATGCGTGCGCATAATATCTAAGAAGAAAAACCCACATTTGATGGATGTGATGTGTCTTCTTAAACCAAGTTTAAAAGACAGAAATAAAGAAGAGAGAGAGAGAGAGAGAGAGAGAGAGAGAGAGAGAGAGAGAGAGAGAAAAAATGTTGTGTTTTATATTCACTATTGTGTATTATAAATTTTATAACGTTAAATTTTGAAGTCCATTATTTAATGCATACATGCATTTTTACTAGACTAGACTAGACTTTTTTTCAGTAAGCCTACCGTACGTTGGTTTCCCATTCTATTTGCATTAAATAAAAAAAAGGTAACAGTCAGTAAAACAAATGAGTGTTGCCAATGGAATATAAATCAATTCTGACATTTGGCAGCTAAAAGAAAATATTCGGTACAATTTTTAGTGTCATCCCCCGTGTTTCTTTTCTTCCTTCTTTCTTTCGTTTTTTAGACCTTTGTTGCTTTACAACAACAACAACAAAAAATACCGAAAAAGGGCCAAATCTGGGTGGTAGATAGTTGCCATAAATGGAATTCTGGGTTGAACAACTCAAAAATGAGACCCGTTATTTAAGTGCAGGTTTTTAATAGTGGACAGTAGGTTGATATCATGAATGTGCCCCAAAAACAAAGACATCCATCGCATAGTTATAACAATGTATATTGTGTTGCCGTACATACTTGTGCTCAAATTTGTACACATGCAACGGAACAGATTCTTTGACGTACTTACTCAATGCAAGATTAAAAAAAAATTTAAGTGGTTTAATGATTCACTTAAGGTGGCTGAATAGATACTGATTTTGTTTTTGCCGTTCCATCCCAGATGGCGCTACAGCAGTGGCAAATGCTAAGCTCCATAGACATTGTTTTGTAATATTTGTATGCAAAAATCGTCAAGCGACCGTCTTTTTAAACAACATTATGAGAAAAAACAAAAACACTTGGTTTCAAAACTAGAATGATAAAAAGATTGTGCTAAAAGTTTTTTTCTGGCAATATCTTAAAAAATAAACAATTGATAGTAGTTTGAAAATTTGTTTTCTCCATTGACATTTCATTAAAAAAAAACTATTTTCGTATTTTTCAAACTTGTCATAAAAAGTTTATTTTTTTAAAGATGAAAAAACTTAACATTATCACCAACTATTCTAGTTTCTAAAATACTGAATTTTTTTTTCGTAATGTTTCTCCTGAAAGACGAAAATAGAAGAGACCTCCTATATAGAACATAATAGCCACTGAATAGTCGCCAGTCGGAGGGAAATAAATACACCTATTCAACCACCTTAAGAAAAATTAAATGTTAATGCTTTTTTATGCTTCAAATAGGAAGCATATATACGAGTAAATGCAACAAAGGTCTAAGGGGTTGCTCTTGAATCCCTTGTTCATTCTCTATCAAATTTTGAGATCACAAATCATGACAATTTTCAGTTCTTATGTATTATAGAAAGTATCAAATATATATAAATATATATATATATATATATATATATATATATATATATATATATATATATATATATATATATATATATATATATATATATATATATATATGTGTAATATGGGTACTAACTTAATCCCTTTTATAAAACAATAGAAACAGAAAACAAAAACGTCTAACATCTTAGAATAATAATCAGTCAAAAAAAAAATAGAGAGAGAGAAAAAATATATCCATTTTTGTAAAAGCAATAACATAAAACAAATGATTGTTTTCATAAAAATGGGAGGGAGATTTTGAAGAGCTTCAAGAATAATTTACACATAATATTCATTTATGAGTTTTGAAGGTTTTTAAAAAAAAACCACTCCTTTCCATGTAACAATAAAATGTGTTTTGTTATTGACCTAAAAGAAAAAGTACTTTATATATTATTATTATTATTATTCATAAAACATAACTATAATATATATGAAAAAGCAAAAAGGAACCGAGTGAAAAAGAGTCTCTCAATTTAGAATTTCGTAGAATTTTTCTCTTACCACATATATAAAAGACACACATAAAAATGTTAAGTTGTAATCAGGATTTATTTTCACAAGTTATGTTATTTTTACTGTTCAGATTCATAAAACAGAACACGCACACACAAACACCATACAGTAAAAACCATTTAACACGAAAAATCGGATAACACGAAATATATTTTTGGTTCAGTCCTTAAGAAATAATAGCGTACAAATTATTTTTTAAAGGTGGTTTTAAAGTGTAAACCGCCTCCTCTAATACCTAGTATATATACACGTAATAATTTAAATGCATTTAAATAATAAACGTGTTCTACAGAGCCCTGTGAAGGACAAACAAAGAATATGTCAAATTTAATTTATTCAGTTAATTAATCTGAAAATATTGAATTAATACTTAAATATAATTAAATAAACTATTGTCAAAATATTGATTTAGTATTTCAATTTCAAATATTAATAATAAAGTCAATTTTTATTTGGTTCATGTGTCCTTAACTGGATTCCGTATAATTCACCTAAACACATTTAATTTGAAGTCATTTAACTCATGTGTGTGTGTACAAGGCATTATTACTCTTGATTATTCTGTCTTTCAGGTACAAATTTAAGAGAAACTTCGTGTTTTAAGAAACTAGACGACAAGCTCAATCACTTACAGGTATTTTCAGATTGGTGTCTTTCAAAATAAGGTTTTTATGTGTGTTTTGAAAATGACCGAACTTCAAGCAGATGATAATTTATTATTTTTGGTCTATAAAAAGTTTATTTTGAAAGATATCAACATGAAAATATCCTTAAGTGATTAAGCTACCCTTCTAGTTTCTAAAACACGTACACGTTTCTCTTCATTTTGTTTGTTCTCTAAAAGAAGGAATAATCAGAGTTCGGAGAGGCCGTTTACACTTTAATACCACCTTAACACGAAAATATTCCGTTCTCTTACATTTCGTGTTAAACAGTTTTCAATATACACATGTTTTAACATTTTAAGGGCTTAGAAGATGCTTATAAAAACAGCAATTAACAGCTTTTTTTCATTTCTTTCTCTTGTTCATCAAATTCTTTATCAATTAGTTTGTATAATTGACAAAATGTTTTACTTATGTCAATTTTTTTTTTTAAAAATTTCACTTATCCTTTTTGGCTTTTAAGCCCCCCCCCCCTCCTCATACATTATAAAGTTGGATTTCTAACCTAGGCAACCATTTTATTGAAAAATGAAAAAAAAAAGTGTCTTTGTTTTCTCAAGAAAAGAATATTAAAAACAAAATCATTTTTTTTTGTTATTGCTTGACCAATGACCACTAATAACCAACCTCCTAAGTTCATATAAATTACCGATAATTTTTTCTGTGTTTTTTTCTTCTCTCTCTCTCTCTCTCTCTTCATATCCATTAAAAATGTATAATGATTAACATATTTCCGGGATTTGGTTGTCTAGGTAGCCAACAAATTGTGGCAATGGTAATAAAAAACATTTAAGAAAGACAGAGAGAGAGAAAAAATATTGTTTTTGTTTGCCATTATATATAGAGGTCCAAGTGTCTCTCTTCCTGGCTATTGTGCTTTACTAATTTTTCGGTAAAACATCAAATGGACGAGAGAAAAAACAACAACAACAACTAGGCTTATTCTTAATGTTTATAGCAACCCTCTGAAAAAGCAATTCAATAAAAATGTAATTAGCATTTAAAAAAAAATTGATTCTTAAGACTTAGCTTTCCGAACCCTGATGAGAATAATAGCTAAAGTTTTTCATTCATTCTTTCTTTTAGAATAGAAATATAGTAGTAATTTATATTTCTACTGAGTGAGGTCACATTTTGAATTAATAGCTAATTGAAATTCATGGCGCCCCCCCCCTCCTCCTTCTCCTTTATATTTATTAAAAATTGGACTTTCATTCTTTCTCTCTCTTTCAGTGATTTGTAATATTAAGAAGAAAAAAAAAAGGCGTTCATGTATACTATAGGCCTATATGTACATTAGTAAGTTGGTGTTATTAGTAAAAGTGACAGCTAACAAAAAAAAATCTCCATTTGGTAAATAACAAAAGACACATGTATATATGGGGGGCCCTATGAATATTTCATTTACTTTTGTGTAAAATATAACAGTGAAAATGCTTCTATATATAAAATAGTTGGTTTCACTCTCTCGACCCCTTTTTTTAGTGGTGGTTGTTTCTGTCTTCTTTTTCCCTTTTAAATTTGCTGCCAAAACTGGCATCAGAATAAAAAAGGGGGGGGGGCCTAAAAGTAGAGGTGGAATAAGGCGAAAAAGATTTGTGATAAATGATCAGCTTGAGAAAACATTGAACAAATTACAAATATAAAAGGGGGAGGAGAGGGTTCAGGAAGAAAATGGCTATATAAATAAAAATATATATACATACAGTACTAGAAAAGGGAAAAAAACCCATAACATTGGATAAAATGTGTCTATAATTTGCATATACATGTATAGGTAAGGAAGAGGAATAACTGACTAAAGGATTTTTTTTAATATTATATTTTATTCCTATGAATGTCAATCCAGAATCAACGTAATAGTTTGTCTTAATAATTTAATGTTTTATGAGTACTTTAGAAAATGAAATTGTTTCAACTTATACAAGCAGTTACTGAGATTTAAAATAATGTTTTTGCTGATGATTCAGACAAAATCAGTTTTTGTTAGTTGAAAAATGCAACACAATTATGAATCATCATCACTACCATCATTGTTAATTATTAGACAAATTATGTTCTTAGCAATTAAAACGACTGGATTAGCTGTTAGAATTTTTCTAGAATTAATATACAACTGAGGAGCTTTTTTTTTTCTTCTCAAATTTACGCAAAACAAACACCGAATCCTTCTATATTTAAAGAGATATAAAACGCAAATTTGAAGTGGCTTTTAGTATGTTACATGTTCTACTTAGGTAAGAAATTATTACAAATATCGATTCAGTGCTGAAAACTGATTACAAAATTGCAATAAAATAGGTTTGCCCAAAATATGGACATGTGCCTTTTTTGTTTTTTTAAAAAAAGCTCTTTATTACTTAAATAACTAAAGTTGTAGGTTAATTCTAGTTTCTAACCAACGTTTTTTGAATACAATTTGTATAATTCGTTTTTTACTTTACATATTATTTATTTATTAATATGTAAAGTAAAACAGAATTATGCAATTTGCAATTTTTCGTTTTTATTTAAAAAAATCCTCCTGAAGTTAGGCAATCACTGCTAGCAAAAATACATTACTTGTTGGTTCCACTTGTTTATTGGTGATCAGAGAGAAAAGAAACTTCTGTCAGTGACATTCAAGTGCACAAGTGACATTGTGAAGAAGTTATTAGAACTTTGCTTCTTCTACAAAATAAGTCATAAAAACCACACTAGATTTTGATTATATTCCTAAAGAAAAGTAGGATAATAGATTTTAATAAATTCAGAATTGGTAATTGTCGCTTTTGTACGAATTCACCACTGATTGGACACAATTAGAATTTAGGTTCTCGAAATCTCATTCACTTTACACAATATAAAGGGGGGTTTAGGGGACGAGGGTGTGATTCATGCCCAAAATGAAGACAAGAAAAAAAAAGGGTTGAAAAATGTTTCTAGACTACCATTTGGTTAGAGAGAGAGAGAATGAGACAGGGAAGAAAGGGGTTGTTGAACAATGAATGGATGACAACTATTTGAAACCTAATTTCGATTTCATAATTAAATATACGGCTAATAATAACAGTCTCTGCATATTAATAAGGCCAATTAATTAAGACACATTCAATTCCAGTTTGAGAAACAAGTGACAGAAAAATAGAGTTTCCAATGAATAATAAATAAAATATCATTTGTTGGTGGTAAATGATGTTACAAAATAAAACATCCACAAGAAATTTCGATAAAGCACAATTTATTATTAATAAAAACATTGCTAAAATATGATAAAAAGAAACTGGTTTTCCTATATATGTCTTAAAGGTTTATTTATTTGAAATTATTTTCTGTTTCTTCTAATATATGAAACAATTTTGGAAATAACAAAGAAGGTAAAAGATAAAGAGACAACTTTTGTGTCCGAAATTTGTTTTGAAAACTAATTTCGAAACGAAGTTTCTCTGTGTTTTTGTGTTCTTTCTAGTAAATAAGAGTGACAAAAAAGCTGCAGGTGGGCCAAAAAGAATTTCTTTTAGAGAGAAAGTGAGAGAGGGACTTGTGTTTCCAATTAAGATCTCAATAACTATCTTTTCTAAGTGTAACACTGGAGGTAAATAAATCCAGTTTAGTTTTGGTTATGTGATTCCCTTTTACCTTATGGTCCCAACCCACCCTCTGTGCATTAACGCTTTCAACCAAAAACAATATTTTGTTTTCATTCTTTTCACCTCACAGCTTGATGACGACACAATAAAGAAATAAATTTTGCTTTTAGTTCTTATGAGAATAAAAGTTTCCGGGGGAATTGGGGGGGGGGGGGGGGGTCATCAAAGTTGAACCGAACTATTACAAAAAAAAAAAAAGATGGCTAAACATTTTTGTTTGCTATAGTAATATACATGTATTTATTAAGATGTTTTATGGACAGCTAGTTGATTTTCGAAATGGTTTGATTTCAAGAGCCAACAATAAGTTTCGATTGACACTATTCAGTAAAGGCGCGGAGTCCGGTGGTCAGGTAGTCAAATATCGTACCAAGAGATTTTCAATTGAAATCCAATGTATTTTAGAAAGTCTGCATTCATTCACACTAGTGACTACACTCAGATGATGTTTTTTGAGCGTGGAGTAAAGATTTTCTATAGGAAAATCTCAACAGACCATGCCTGTGTAGAAAAATCCTAAAGTGAAATTGAAAACAGTGCTAGATACTAGAATGCTAGCTGAAGCACTTTTTCACGTTGATATTTTTCAAAACAAATTTTTGGTAGACAAAGATTTTTTTTAAAATGTCGTCTGCTTAAACTGGGTCATTTTCGAACTAAGATAAACAGCTTATTTTTTGACAGAATATCAACATGAAAAAAATACCCTTAAGTGATTTAGCTCCCCTGCTAGTTTCTAAAACACTTTGAAGTTTCTATTAATTTTGCTCTTCTGAAAGACAAAATAATCAAGAGTTCGAGAAGCGTTTATACTTTAAACCAGCTTAAGAGACATCTATCTAATCCTTGTTTATTTATAAACAAACAGCTTGAGAACTTTTTGATTTCTGTAGGATATTTTTTTTTATTTTAAAGCTTTATTTGTCCCTTTTTTTAAATTTAGATTCAAAATGTTGGTGGTATTAGATAGAAAAAATATAATTTATTAACTAAAGTGAGCGGCACAATTTAGTCATGAGTCTTTCTTTCTCTTGCTGAGGTTATGACCAAAAAAAAATATATAAAAGTTGTCCTCATAAAAAAATAACTGCGACCAGTGTCCACTACACTACTCCTTTATATAGAATGAAATAAATGTGGACACTGATATTGATTAAAAGCTTCATTGCCATAATCTAGAAACTGAGGGAGAGAGAAGGTTTCAAAAGAGGAGGAGGAGGAGGGGGGGTCAATGACAAGATTTTTAGATTGGAAAAAAGGAGGAAGGGCTGGCTCTAAATGAGAAACGGGGCCCCTCTATGGTTAGAAGGGCCCTGAGAAAGGGTGGGGAGAGAGGTGGGTGATCACTGATCACTGATCAACTTATTTTTTTTAGTGTTAAGATGATTTTTTTTAAGAACTATTGAATATAAAATTAGGGTAAAGTGATTAATATAGATTATCATATTTTTAGATAAATATGTTTTTATTATTATTTCATGTTTGTAAAATATGCAAACAATATTATATAATAATCATGCAAGATATAGGACTTGCAGCGCCATCTTTTGACTGAAAATTTAACTTTACTTTCATATGAGGTAGCTCAACTTCACGGTAGAAAAAAACGTAGCAGATGAGTGAACTTTAATTGTCTAGCCTCTCTTCAAAGTTCTCTTTATTCCTCTATTTCTTTTTTAGAGAACCTTGAATATTTTTGTGTAATCATTAAAGGCAAAAAAAAGGACCAGTTAGAGGCTAGAGTTCTCTTAAGAGTTGCCCAACAAGGAGTTTAGGTTAACTTCGGCCTCTAACCAGTCCCTTTGATTGCAAAAAAAAAGCATAATTCTTTTTTTTTGGCTGAGTAATCATTAGGGCTCGGATTTTTATGCATTATCAAGCAAATGTTTCTCAATGTGTGGCCCAAGTGAAATTTGTGACGTAATCATCATCCTCATCATTAGAGCAACTGCAATTATACTTTTTCTAATCAAAAAGGCTGATTAGAGGCTAGATGTTTGGTTGCTATCAGTTTTCAACTAGTTCTAATCTCTAAACAAGTGTTTTTTGATTGAAAAACAACCATAATTGTTGGTTTATCTAAATGGAATTATTACTTCACAATTGGCTCTTGAGCCACAGATTGAGAAACATTCGAGCACTAGTAATCATTGAAATGAGAAGGAATTTAGTTTTAAGTAGAGGTGGCGCCATCTATTGCCATAGTATAAAATGTTTAATAAAAACAACAACAACAAAATTCAAACTCTTGAAAAGAAAATCAGCCAAATAAAATAATTAATTAATAGTCCACTTACTTGAGCAGTTCAGCAGTGTCCACTAATTCTTCTAAATGCGGTTGTTTGGTTTTGCCAACTAGCTGTTCTTTTTCTTCTAAGACGAGATTCTTTTCCATCGGTAAGTCGTCTCTCGAGAAAGCGAACAAATCTAGGAGTTTTAAAAAAACTTATTGATTTATAATTTTCTATCGTCAACCTCTTAATTGCTTAATGAAAGCAACAACCTTTATATTGTTCAGATTGCCTAGTTTTAAGTGGAGAATCTGTAAAAAGTGAAGACGATGATTCGGAAAAAGTCGTCGCTGCCACATTTTGTCTTTTAAACTCTTGAAATAGATCTTCGTCATCCTCCTCCTCCTCATCACCCATTTCATCATTAGCATTTTTTCCTGTGAAGATCTCATCTGAGATGCAACTTCAAATAAGAAAATGACACTTTTAGAATGAATATTTTTAATTAATTGGTAGTTTTCTTTACGTAGTTTTTGTTCGCACATCAGCTTTTTTCTGTTTATTCGAGTCGATCTTTTCTGGTATCGTTGCAACTCGAGGAAAAGATGGATTTTCATCCTCTGTTCTTTTATCGGGATCATAACCTGTTATTTACGATATGAACAAGAACACATTTACATTTACATTATGAGAGAGCAGCAACTAATGAGAAATTGAAAGTGTGTTAGAAACTAGACTGGTAATTTGGTAACTTAATCACTTAATAGTATTTTCATGTTGCTATCTTTCAAAATAAACATTTCATCAACAGAAAAATTAAAAAAATATGCTCTTCTCAAAGTTGTCATTTCAAACTGACATAAAAAGCTTATTTTAAACGATATCAATATAATATATCCCTTTATTCATTGAATTAACTCTTCTAGTTTCTAAAATACTTTCAAGTTTCAGAATAGTCTAAGTTCAGGAGTTGTTTACATTTTAAATACATCTAAAAACGCTATTTGTATTGTTATGTACCAAGAAAACTGTAAAGTAACTTGGAGGAACTCCAAACTTTGTCTTTTGCGATGAAATTCAAGAAGTTATTGGCCGCCTTCAGTCTCATTTCTTTATTTTCGACAAAAGGTGAATTATCCACGATTAGATCCGGAATATTTTTATTCTCAGCATGTTTCGTTTTAATCTTATTGTGAAAATATTCAATTTCCTTGAAGGTTTTATTAACCTGTGAGTGTGTGAAGAACAAAACAAGAAATTACGATCGATTATAGCAATGTCTAAAAATATGATTGAAACTTACGACGAAACTGTCTATTTTCGATGTTTCTCCGCGAAAACTGCTCTCGAAATCTCTTCTTTTGTTTTCTGTTTCTACTTTTATCTGATATTCAATTGAAATTCCACCCAAAGGTCCAGAAACCTCCTTGTAACTGACAACATTGATGTCCATTCCTGTTTCCACGTTGCTTATTCTGTTTTGTTTTTTTTAAATACATCTTGTAATAAACCATAGGAATAAGCCCACATTCAATAAAAACGATTAGCAATTGAACTTCAACTTGAACCCTTTAAACAGGGTTCCAAACATGGTAAAACTTTTGAGTATTCTTGATAAGTGTTTTATCTATGATGAAACCCTGCTCAGAGGGTTGAAGTACAAGTTCAAGTGTTAAATTTTCTTGTTCAGTTTGATGTTTGAAACACAATTTTTAAAGTGATCTTCGTTCTGAACCGTTTAATTAGACAGTTAATTGATAATTAAGTTCGATATATAACGTATCTAACTTATGAGAGGCGAGATGTCAAATTTTTACCTTTGGTTGTCTTTAGACATAACTACAGCTGAAATAATATTAAATAACTATGTCAGTAGATTAGTATGATGTTCTGGAAGATTTATTTAAATTAAAACTTCACAATCGAGCACATGTCAGCTAAAAACAACAGCGAAAAACAGATGAAATCGCATCAAAAGAAACCCCTCAAATGTATGACTATGGGAAGAAGTTGTCAAAGTTAGATTTGTCTTAAACGGTGTGCCATATATTTGAAGGGCATTTAGGTCATATATTGCCATCTATTGGAAATTAGGAGAAACTGTTCTCACTTTTTTTTTTTCATTATCGTGCGCAAGATAGATACATACAGGTAGCTCAACTACATGTTAAAGTAAAACATCCATGAGTGAGTGAGCTTTAAGCCATTCTTTTAAGTTTTTTTTGTTTAATTCTGTTGAACTCCAATAATTATTTTTCTATACGTTTGTTTAAAAGGTAAATTGTTGTAAACTATTAAACTAATGTTTTTATTTATTAATTTGTTCATCTAAGATGTTCACATACATTTTACATTAAAACTACGCCTACATTTTGACATTTTAAATAATTTGTGTTAGAAATGTTGATGACAGTGGCATAGTCTAATACCTTGTACACACATGAGTTAAATGAATTCAAATTAAATGTGTTTAGGTGAATTATACGGAATCCAGTTAAGGACATGAACACCCAATAAAAATTGACTTTAATTACTAATATTTTAAATTGAAATACTAAATCAATATTTTGTCAATAGTTTCTATATTATATTTAAGTATTAACTCAATATTTTCAGATTATTAACTGAATAAATTGAGTTCGACATATTGTTTGTTTGTCCTTCACAGGGCTCTGTAGAACACGTTTATTATTTAAATGCATTTAAATTATCAGCTGTGTGTACTAGGTATTAGTCTAGGGCCATTAGCCTATTTAAGTAAAGCTTGTTGGAAATTTCTTATCGAGCTAAGTACGAATATGCAACTTTTTGGCTGAATCACCAAAAAAGGTGGGCAAAAGTAAGAATCTACATTTAAGTCTATGGAATTTTTAAACAATTTTTTTGCTAGCTTAAGCTTGATTAGCTTAAGTTAGACTTGTTGATTGATTTGATTGACGCATCTTAACATAGTAAAAAATGTAAATTCTAGATATTTTGCACGCGATTTTTAAATGTTATTGTTGTTTCTGCTGAAACGTTACATTGGCTCAACATCAAGATTGAAAATTAGTACTTGAACTTTATGAAAAGCATTCCAACATATAGATGAAGAAAAAATCTTGTTTAATTAAATACCCTTGAAAAAGGTTTTTCTTTCTTGGAACCCAGGGACTCAGAGAGTTCAAGTTGATGTTAAAGTTTTGTCATATTGACAGTATACACAGATGATACCAATGAGCCTAATTCTTCTGATGACGTATTGTGTCAAGGGTGTCTGTGTAACAGCAAAGTAAGAAATGTTTATAAATGTTAGTTAGTTTTGATAATAAAAAAAAATGTAAAAACAAAAATTCAAAAATGATAGGATTGGTTTTTTTTTTCATTTTAGTCAGTTTTATTTCTAGTTTTAAAAACATGTTTTAATTAAGAATTTTAAAATGGCTTTAATGTTCATAAAATCGTAACATATAATAAACACCTTATTTGCCTCATTCCATTGCTTAATTATTCAAATGTTAAAAAAAATTCCTGAAGAGAAATTTGATTTTTTTTAGATGAGCTATTTTTAAATCAAAATTATTAGCAAAAATTGAAAGAGTTTTAGTGAAAAGAAGTCACTTAATGGTATTTTCACTTTCAATGTCTTTAAATGATTTTTTATGGCAGTTTTGAAAAGGACCAAAGTTTTCGTTTTTATTATTGTCAATATAAAGTAGATTTCTATGCACACAAAAAAAAAAATCAAGCAAGTATTTCTCAATTTAACGCCAATAATTATTGTGACTTAATGAAGTTTTTTCAAGGCTAAGTGTTTTGATTGACTCCAGGTGGTACTTTGACCTTAAGATGAGGTACACTGCATAAAAATTCGCTCTGTAATTCTAAGATATTTTTGCATTCTAGTTCAATTTTAGGTGGAAAAAAAAAAAGAAAATCGAAATTTTAAACTTATCATAGAAATATATTTTTAAAAAAATATCAAAATGAAAATTTTCTTAAATAATTCAGTTTACTACTTATTCTAGTTTTTAAAAACACTTTCAATTTGTTTTATTGATTTGTCTTCTGTAGTAGAGATGTTCTGCAATGTCTACTTATAAGTGGCCAAGCAGAATAAGTGACAGAAGTAATGTTTTGAATAAAATGAGTTCTAAGTAATAGGCGTCCATAGACGTCTTTTGACGTCATAAAGCAGCAATGAGTAACTTTTTCATTTATTTCTCTTGTCAACCAAATTCTTTATTTCACTGACAAAATGTGGTACTTACTCCATTTTAATAAAAATGTCACATACAGTATACCTTTTGGATTTTAAGCCCCTTGATTATCTTACTGTGTTGTGTATATGGGCCCAAACCAAACTTTGATCTATAATATACTTAATTTGTGAAAATTTTCAGACCTGTAATTGATGAACCTTATAATGAACCTAAAAGATTTTATAATTGGTGATTGCCTAAAGTGTATCAGGTCAAAAGAATAGCAAATAATTTGCATGTAAACAGTCTGAATGTAAAAATCATAAATAACAACAAAAAAATTGCTAATAAAAATATATATGTAAATAAAGTTTTTTTTAAATAAAAACTTATTACTTGCAAACCTTTGGTTATAACATAGTGCTAATAAAATATTTACTTTGTTTAGCTTTTTTCTTCTTATAAAAATCTGACAGGGTCAAAGGGTATGTAATCGTTCTTTTGATTTTCACTATTAAATGTGGTAATAAAGTATTTAAATAATATTTTTTAAAAAAAGTTATTGTTTTGAATATGAAACTTAAAATAAATGATTTCAATTGTAAGAAAGTAAAATAAATTGATCCAAAATCGCATTTTCTTCTCTTTCTCTTTCAAGGTTAGAATTTTTTTTGGGTCGTAATGTCACATGTTAAAAATTGTATTCAAATTTACATGATGACATAGGTAAATACAGGCATTTAGAAATGGGGACGACCACAAGTTGGCTCCGCCCTTTTTATGACGAACGCAACTTCTAATTGGTTGGTTATGTAGTCTGACGTCACATGCTCGGCTCTTTCCAACGTTGAACCACACAACAAACCAATTAGAAGTTGCCAGTCGTCATAAAAAGGGCGGAGTCAACTTGTGTTCGTCCCCATTTCTAAATGCCTGCAGAAGAAAATAGGGTTTCTGGGAAATTCTTTATTATTTTTTTTTGAAAGCGTTTCATTAGTTTAGTTGTTTTAGTGGTAGTTGGAATCAGGAGGAGTTGGACGTTCTGCTGGTCTGTTATTGTTTTCATATGCAATTATTACTCAATTAGACTTGATTTCTATTTAATATATGTAAGTTTTTTTATTTATTTTATTGTATGAAATTTTTAAGTGTTGCTATTTTAATTCATGGCGTATTCATTCTATTGCTTTAAATGATTATAAAGTTCAATATTGATTCACAAAGTATTTTCTTAAAATTTTATTTAATGGAATCGTGAATCAAAATTTTTTTCTAGATGCGAGATTTTATTTAATGCAAAGTTGTCATTTTATTCATTAAAAATTTTATTTAATACAAAAGCGGTTTATACCGAGCCCTATAGAGCCATGTAAAGGGCATGCGAGATTTTATTTTTTTTTTTAAATCTCGACATATCGACTTTATTAGTGGCGTAGCTATGACTTGGTTGCGCCCCCCCCCCGGGTCGCCTAACCTAAACCTAACCTAACCTAACATAACCTTTTCCTCCGCCCTTTTATGACGTCAGACCAAGTAATAAACGAATTAGAAATTGATGACGTTCATAAAAGGGCTGAGAAAAAGAAATTCTAATGCTGGGCACAATTGCCTGTGATAAACTGTAGTTTAATTTTGCTACTATTATCCCCTCCCCTTTTTATATTTGAAAGGGAAAATGAGTTTTTCATTTTCTCTGGTGTGCGCATGCGCATCGTTTGTTCCTTTTTTACTCCTTTCGTTTCAATTTCAGTTTCTCCCTCCCCCTTTTCCCCCCCCCCCCCTCCAGGTTTCTTTCTCCCCCTCACCCCCCACCCTTTCCAACTTTTTCTCCCTCTCCAATTTAATATTCTGAAATGTATTTTTTTTTCAGGATTACTTAGCCGAAAGAGCCATCGAAGATGATTATGATGATGATGACGACGACATGACCACCTTAGGCCGAAGGACTATATCTCACGACTGAGATCGCCAAAAAGCTATTTGATTACCAAAAAGAGGGTATATTGTGGTTATGGCGCCTTTTTCGTGAGAAGAAAGGAGGGATTCTCGGTGATGAAATGGGTTTAGGCAAAACCGTTCAGGTTATTGTTTTTCTATCAGCACTGTTTGATTTGCAGAACAACAAAACAGTTCTCTTAGTAATGCCCGTGTCGCTCATACAAAATTTGTAAAGACAAATCGAAATATGGTTCGTATTTTAGTTTTTTAGATAAAAAAAAAAAAGTAATAATAATTCAAAATGAATAAAAATTCAATAATATTAATTAGAACTTAAACGAGACTTGAATGTTTTTTTTATTAAGTTAAAATTAAAACTCTTTGTTTTATTTTAGGTGTTCCAATTTGAATTTTTACAATTATCATGAAGCGACCCAAAAATTGAGAGAGCAACTTCTCAAAAAAAGTCCAATGCCGACGAGGAGTCCATATTTTGAGTTACGGTCTTATGGGAACCAATAATAAACAACTCAGAACGGATGCTATCAATTGCTGTCAATCGTTCACTTGGATAAGAAAAACAATCCGAAAACCACGAGTGTCTGGTTTCGAGACAAATTGGCGACAATCTAAAACATTTCTGTGACTTGTGTTTTGTCTGCGATTTCGCAAACGATTCCATGTTCCGGCTCAAGTCGGTAAACATCAAAATGTTTGTGTTTTGTTTCGGTATTGTGCGACATTTTGTCAACTTCGTGGACAGTTAGTATTAAAACAACAACAAGAACAGTTGCATAGTTTACATATAGGAAGGACAGCTATAGAAACAATGGTCTTAATGTGGGGACATATGTTGTCTTTCAGTTTGCCTTTTATTTTCTTCAGGATTACGTCATTCTAGACGAAGGCTATCAGATCAAGAATGCGACGAAGACGACCAAAGCAGCTCGTGCAATTAGGGCAAAAAATCGTATCGTAATTACCGGAACACCCTTACAAAACAATCTACGCGACCTCTGGTCGTTATTTGACTTCACCCATGACGGACAGTTGCTCGGAACGATAAAATCGTTTCGAGTGGAATACGATAAACCGATTTACACGTGTAAGGACTCAAAACACTCCTGGGGGAATATTGGATAATAAGAACAACAAAATTATGGGGTTTGTTTTAAACATATGATTTTTTTATATCTGGTTTTTATTTCAGTTCACTTTTCATTTTCAAAATATTTAAATGGGGATGTTTTATATTTTATTTCATTTGTTTTCAAAAATATTTTAAATACGGAATTTTATATTTAACTGTGGATTTTTTTATTATTTAAGATAAGTTTTACAAAGAGTTGATTTTTGAACTCTTGATTAATTCAGTGTTTCAGAAAAGCAACACTAAAGAGTAATTTAAAGTATGTTAGAAGCTGGAAGGGTACCGAATTACTTGGGCTACTTTCGTTTTGATACCTTTCAAAATAAACTTTTTATAGGCAAAAAAATTAAAGAATATTAATCTTGTTTCAACTTGGTTCATTTCCAAACAGACATAAACAGCTTATTTTAAAACATTAAACATGAAATTAGCCTTAACTGAGGGTACCGGCTGTTTAGATTTTCATAATTTTGCTCATTTTTCAGTATTTTAATGTTGATAAATTTTTTAATAATTTTTTTATAGACAAAAATTACAAAAATATCTTTTGCTTAAGCTTTTAAATTGACCTTAAAAAGCTTATTTTAAAAGATATTAAACATGATCACTGATCACTGATCAGCCTTGGAGATTGAGCTACCCTTCTAGTTTCCGAAACTCTTTCACGTTTCTGTTTAATTTTGCTCTTCTGAAAAGCCAAACAAAGAATTAATTATAGAAGTTAATGAACATTAATTTAAAATAAACTAAAAATAACTAATGGTTCTAAGAAAGGTTTCCTTTCTGTCTTAGTCGAGGAAAAAAAAAACGCTACGGCAACAGAGAAACAACGTGGTAATGAGATGGCCGAAATGTTACGACAAAGAATCGCGCCTTATTTGCTTAATCGGACCAAAGCCGAGGTTATGTCCAGAAACGAAAATGATGGACGCTTTAGGTGAGGGTTTTTATCAATTTATTTTTAAGTTTTGCGATGAATATTTTCAGATTCTAACGTTCGTTTTTCGTTTGTTTGATTTTCAGACCTCAAGAAATGAAAAGGAAAAATGATGAATGAGAGATGAGGAATGAGATTTGTAATCTTTTTTTTGGCCACGTTTGTAGAATTTTTTTTTTACATTTTTTGTGGTTGGTGTGTGTGTTTGTTTGGGGTTTGGGGTTGGTGTGTATTTTTTTTTGAATTTGCAAAGTAACTAATTTCGAAACAAGCAATTGCTATTTATGAAAAGTAACTCCATTGCTCCTTTGAAAAATAACTTGAACTCGACGAAAATGTTTTATCTCTAGCTTGAAAAGTAACTTATTCTTTGGAAGTTACCAGACTTTTTTGAGAGAAAAAGTAACTTTGTTAAAAATAACATTAACTGAAAGAAGTAACTGGTTACTCCAAAGCAAAATCAGTGGCGTAGCTATGACTTTGTTGCGCCCCCCCCCCCGGCCACTTCGCCACTTAAAACTTTGCGCCCCTTTACCTCCCTCTCCAAATAGCCCTCATACTGGGTGGGGTACTATTTTGATGAACGGTGGAACAGGTCTGAACAACAGTAGGAACAGTTGGAAGGTTAGGAAGTTAAGCTTGTTGCAGGGGGTCTTGGGGGGGGGGGCGCAGCCCCCATTTTTTAAAGAATTATTAAAACAAATTTGTCCATTGTTCCGACCGTTCATCCCGTTAATGAAATTAGGGAACAGTCGAACAATGGACTAATTTGATTTAATAATAATTCTTTAAAAACTGGAGGCTGCGCCCTCAACCACCCTGCAACAAGCTTAATTTAACTAAACCTAACCTTCCGACTGTTCCTGCTATTTTTTCCAACTATTCCTACCGTTGTTCTGCCGTGCCCATTGATCTCTATGAAGATTTACTGGTGCAGGTATGTAGTTTTTAAAAGTAAATATTAAATGAAAGGCGATTTATTTTTGAAATTAACTGAATAAATTAAGCGAGCGATTCGGAATCACTCATTTATTTAATTATTTTTGAAAATATATAACTTTCATTTCGTTTTTTGCACCCCGAAAGCTCCTGCGCCCGCCGCAGTTACGGGTCTTGCAGTTGCCTAACTACGCCCCAAGAAGTAAACTTGGTACTTGAACTTTACCTTCAACTCTCTAAATAGGATTCCAATGTGGAAAAAAATCTTTGTTCATTAGTATTTAATAAAATTCTACCTTGGAGCCCAGTTTCGGGGCTTCTTTGTGTTTTTAAGTGTTACGTCACAAATTCAAATTGAATTTTGTTAAAAGTAATTAACTTAATTTAAATAAAATTAATTCTGAAGTGTATAAAAAATTTAATTATTTTTTTTTCTCTATAAATTACTAATTTATTTTGAAGTAATTGAACTCCGTAAATTAGAATGAGGTAAAAACGCCTCCAAATTTAACTCTTGAATCGTTTTTATTGTTTCCATTAGAAATTTTCGGAATAAGCGATCACGATCTGATGTTCTGTGTAACTCAAGTCGACGAAGAAGTCGATCAGATCGGGCAGGTACCACATCTTCAAGAAACTTGTTCTTTTCTTATCGTGGACTTTTATATATTTATTTCATTGTTGTTTCTTTATCGAATTGTAGGTGAATCGAGGCTATCAGCTCGTTGAAACGGAATGCGATCTCGACCAACAAGCTTCAGAAGAATAATCTTCCGAAGGAGAACAAGCACTGCCTTCGTATTTTTTTTATTTAAAAAACTAAAATACGAACTATATTTCGCTTAGATTGTTTTGTATGGGTGTTCCGGTAATTAAGATACGATTTTTTGCCCTGATTGCACAAGCTGCTTTTGTTTTTGTCGCGTTCTTTATCTGATACCCTTCGTCTAGAATGACGTAATCCTAGAGAAAATAAAAGGCAAACTGAAAGACGACATGTCCCCACATTAAGACACTTGTTTCTATAGCTGTCCTTCCTATATGTAAACTATGCAACTGTTCTGTTGTTGTTTTAATACTAACTGTCCACAAAGTTAACAATATGTTGCGCAATACCGAGACAAAACACACATTTTGATGTTTACCGACTTGAGACGGAACATGGAATCGTTTGTGAAATTACAGACAAAACACAAAAGTCACAGAAATGTTTTAGAATTGTCGCCAATTTGTCTCGAAACCAGACACTCATGGTTTTCGGATTGTTTTTCTTACCCAAGTGAACGATTGACAGCAATTGATAGCATCCGTTCGGAGTTGTTTATTATTGGTTCCCATAAGACCGTAACTCAAAATAAGGACTCCTCGTCGGCATTGGTCTTTTTGAGAAGTTTTATTCATTTTGAATTATTACTTTTTTTTATCTAAAAAACTAAAATACGAACCATATTTCTATTTGTCTTTCCCAATTTTGTATGAGCGACACGGGCATTACTATGAGAACTGATTTGATTTTCTGCAAATCAAACAGTGCTGATAGAAAAGCAATCACCTGAGCGGTTTTGCCTAGACCCATTATATCACCCAGAATCCCTCCTTTCTTCTCACTAAAGAGCCATAGCCACAAAATGCCCTCTTTCTGGTAATCATATAGCCTTTTGGCAAACTCAGTCGTGAGATCTCCCCGATGGTATCTCTACCTTGCAGTGGTGGGGGGCTTGCATACTCTGACGACCTCGAGAGCTATACCGGTGTTAGCATAGCTACCAGAAGGGCCACCGAAGCCGGGCAGGTCTTCGTGAGGTAGGAGTTAGACTAAAAGAGATACCTAGGAGAAGGTAACTCCGATACAAATCCCTGGTAGAGGGCAGCAGCTCTATCAGTACTAGTAGAAGGCATAATTCAACTAATGAAGGATTGGCTTCAAACCAGATGAATACAAGCGAGATCACAATGATTAGAGGGTTGTATTCCTGCGATATCCCAAGTATACAGTGAATACAATTGCTGTGGAACCAGTCCAAGGACTGAATGACAATTCGTATTCGTAGTCTTGAGATAAAAGTCCTTCACCTAAGATGGTCATGTTGTCATCATCATAATCATCTTCGATGGCGCTTTCGGCTAAGAAATCCTACAAAAAGATACATTGCCTAACCATAGTCTCCTATAGATACAGGCCTGCCGGCTTTAAAATTTAGATAACCGTAAAATGGCCGCCATTTGCCCAATGTACTCGCTAGGGGACACAACCCGTGCATGCTTACAAATGTCATTTTGTTGTGTATTCTATTTTGACTCGTTTAAAATTGTGCTATGCGGTTATTTCTTAAGAAAAATTAAGTTGGTTTTCAATTTTGTTTTAATTTATTTTTATTAATTTGTTCAAAAAATGTTTATGTTCAATATAAGTGATTTTTTTAAAAAAAAAATTGATTTTTTTCCCACAATACTTTTTTTTTCATATTTTTTTTTTTTAAAAAATTGCATTTTTTAAAATTTGCTATAAATCCCACAAATAATTTTAATTTAAATATATTTACATAAATTACAATAAAACTTAGAAATTTCATTAATTGGCTAGTTAAAATGCATATTTTTTTTGAAATCAAAATGTTAACCAATTTGAAATGGAAATATTATTGTTAATAAACACTCCTGCTCTAAAACCAAGTGAACTTTTTTGCAAACAAAATTATTATTTTTCTCAGAGTTGAACTTTGAAGAAAGTTGATATTTACAACATAAAAATGTATCATATATAAATATTATATATATATATATATATTAAGCCCGTGTGTGTCTGTGATCTAACGCTGTACAAACAAGGACAACAACCTTGATCCACGTCGGAATTTATATAAATTTAAATAAATGAACTGCTTTTTTTCTCAAGGTCAACTATATGTTGCACTCTTCCCATCCAAGAAAGAACTCCATGATATTAAAGAGGGGAAAAGGTTGGAAAGTGTAGAGGGGGAGAGAGAGAGAGAAACATGGAGGGTGAAAAAAGGGGGAGGGGGAAACTGAAATTGAAATGAAAGGAGTAAAAAAAGGAACAAACGACGCACATGCACACACCAGAGAAAATAAACGCTCATTTTCTCTTTCAAATATAAAAAGGGGAGGGGATAATAGTAGCAAAATTAAACTAGAATTGATCACAGGCAACTGTGCCCAGCATTAGAATTTCTTTTGCTCCGCCCTTTTATGAACGTCATCAATTTCTAATTGGTTTGGTACTTAATCTGACGTCATAATTAATAATTTAATATTTCGTTTTTCTACTCACTAGCTATACTTTGCTAGAGGTGTCAACAAAAGTACGTAAAATCATTCTAAAATGACGTGGTTGACATTCAACAAGCATAATGACGACGTAGAAAGTACAGGCATCTGTAGACAGCTTCAGAATTTCTTTGGCTCCGCCCCTTTTATGAGCATCATCAATTTCTAATTGGTTTGTTACTGGGTCTGATATCATATGCTCCGCCGCTTTCATTTCTAACTGGTTGATATTTGCTCTGACGCTTATAAAAGGGCGGAGCCAAAGAAATTCTGAAGCTGTCTACAGATAACTGTGTAGAAAGTTGAGTAACTTGAGTTAAAAATTGCGATATTCTATATTTTAAAAAGTATCAAGAACACAAGTGATGGGCGATTTCGATTCAATATTTTGATATATCGATATTTTAAAAAAAATATCGATATATCAAAATATCGAATCGAAATCGCCCATCACTTGTGTTCTTGAAGGTCATAGAAAAAGATGGCTGTCTCTGCTGCTGCAAAAGCTCCGGGATTTTTGAGTAATTATTTTACCTATTTATGCTTTTTTGGTTTTATTTGTTGTGCCAAAATATTCGTAGTTGTTGATTTTAGAGCGTAATAACATTTGTATGAAAACGGCAAATAATTGGCGATCGTGATCGTCGGTTTAAATGAGAAGAAGCCACATTTTGCTCATGTGCTCAGTTCCTGAACGCGTTTCGCTGCATTTGATTACGTATTTAGTTTATAAACGGTTAAAATTTATTGAAATGGGTTAACTAACACGAAAACATGGACAGAAAATTGCAAAAAATGTACGAGAATGTTCCTGAAAATGTGTAGAAAACTGATTGAAACTAACGAAAGGCTAAGAAATAGTTTCGTTTAGGAACCACTTAGCCGCTTAGACTTTGTATGGCTCTTACGCATTATTACGCGCCTTTGACGCAACCTATTCGCAGCCTTATCTTAGAGGCTAGCGGCTTCTAATCAGAAGAATAACCGAAATTAGCAGGAAACGGTTATTTCGATTAGGAAGTCGTTAGTCTCCAAGCTAAATGGCGAAATAAAAGATCGAAAAAGCTGTAATATCGTCTGCGTAGAGGCTACGCGGCTCCTAATTGAAAGAATTTCCGTTTTCTTTCTTTTAAAAGCTCAACTGAGACAAAGTTACAAGAGATTCCTGTTCAGGACGTCTGACTATCACAAATATGGTAATTAGGTTATCGATTTGTAATTCTTGTTTTTGTGTGGTTTTTAAACGGTGGTTTCTTTAAAAAAAAATTAAAACCCCAAAGGTTTGCTACGAGATGACGTTTTACTCGAATGGGAACCAGTTCAGGAAGCGCTTAGACGTCTTCCGCAGTCTGTGAAAGACGAGAGAACTTACCGTATCTTACGAGCCGTTCAGTGTAGCATTCGTCACGAATATTTACCAAAGGAACAGTGGACGAAATACGAAGATGTGTGTCTTTTTCTTCTCTATTTACTCTTATTTTACCTTCTTTTTCGTATATTCTCATGTCTTTAAGATGGTTTAATGAACAGCTGATTTTAGAACACTTGATGATTCTGTCTTTTTTGGAGCAAAATTAAGAAAAACTAGAATTGTAGCTCCATCACTTCAGGGTATTTTCACGTTGATATCTTTCAAAATAAACTTTTTCTGTACAAAACGTTTAAAAATATCGTTTTCTTAAAGTTGGGCGATTTTTAAACTGACGTAGAGAAAGCTTATTTTGAAAGATTACATCAACATGAAAATCTTATGTGATTGAGCTACCCTTCTAGTTTCTAAAACACTTCCATTTTGCACGCAAAAGGCAGAATAATCAAAGAGTTTGAAAGGCGTTTACACTTTCAAGGCTCTCATTATCCTCATACCATTAATGCAGTACATAACGACAATACGGAATAGTGACGTCAAAGTGACGTTACAGCCGGCGTCCTTGTACCCACAATGCATTGCTTGCTGCTAAACAAACGGTTACTACACCTGTTTGTAAGGCTTTCTGACAATCACATAGACCCATATGGCTGTGAAGAATATTATTGTTGTATGCCAATAGAGGTCGCTGTCCAAAGTTTTATTCCGTATGAACGTTCTTCATTTTCAACAACACGGACGCACTTACGTCACTATTACATGTTGTCATGTATGTGTTGCATTAGTCGTACAAAGATGACGAAAGCCCTAAAACCACCTTAATTTCGATTCACTTCTTTCAAATACCAAACTCTCGTATTTTTAATCTCTTAGGATGTCTTTTATCTGGAACCTTACATTAAAGAAGTCGAACGTGAAATCAAAGAGAGAAATGAATGGGATAGTAAATAATGTGTACAAAAGAAAGTCTTCGGTTTGTATTTCTTAATACACTGTAGTGATAATTATTTAGTAGACAATTTCAGTATGAATATGTTATATTTGAATTAAAACAGTTGAATCAATGTTAAAACACGATTTCAAGTGTTTTTCTTGTTTTTTTGATGAAACTCGTTTGTTTTTTTCGTTTTATTATTTATTTAACAATTTGCTTTTATTTTCAAGAAACATTATACAAAGAGAGGGGAAAAAAAAGTTCATTTATTTTTTATAAATAGAAATTCATTTCTTTTGACTTGTTGAAGATTCAAGTCGTATATATATATATATTTTCGACTTTTATACAAACACAAAAACTGAAGAAAACACAAAAAAAACGTTTCCTCAGTTCATTTCTTTTTGAGAGACGTAAATTATTAGGCAAAAAGGACAAATTGCATTCGAGAAATGAGCATCTCGCATTTTGAGACTGACAAAAAGAGGTTAAGAAAAAGTTCCTTCATAAAATGGTCTTTGAGCACAAATTCAAAGAAGGAAAAACCCCTAACACTTCGTAGCCACAAAACAAGGGTTCCAACACTGAAAAAGATCCCACAGTTTTATTCAGTATCGAGTTGTTCTAACGTAGAAAAAACCCGTTCAACACTAAAGTTCACCTGTAGCTTGTGACGTCAAAAGGGGTTGACCAAAACGTTCGGCTTATATCATTTTTGACTGAACACTACTACTACTGAACAACTATACTCTTGAACGGAGTTTTTCTATGTTGAAACAAGGAGAGTCAAGTGTTTCCTTCTTGAATTTGGACTTTTATTTAAGAATAAACACTGAAAAGGATCACTTGAATAAAGTAATAAGTTTCGCAAAAGAGTTAAAAAGGTTTTGTACACGACCACCCACCGAGAAATCGGTTCTAGTAATTTATTAGACACTGGTGGGTTATGGGAACCAATAACACTTAATTTTTTTTCCCCCACTGGAAAAGAGTCTTCTTGAAATGAGACTCAAAACCATTTGAAAATATTTACAAGACATTTAAATTTTACCGACATTTTTCTCTTATTTTTTACGTTGACCTCAAAATAAGGTTGAGAGTTATGATCAATTTACAGTATTCCATTGGTAAAATACTGAAATCCGTCGTACAGTTTGGTGGTGAGTGAATGCATCGATGACTCGACCATACTGTCGACCAGAAGTTGAAGCTGTTCCTCGGTCAGATTCATGTGAAAACGATCTCTCATTGCTCTTACCGTGCTAGCACCGTTACGAAAGCAAGGCAACTGAGATCCTGAAAGAAGTAAACGAGTTCATTTGTTAACAACAGTTTAAGAAACTTGACCTGTTTACGACACGAACCCGTTTGCATTATTTCAACTAGAGAAAGGATTTTCTCATGATGTTTTCTCGCAGCAACTAACCCTTGAAGCATTAGGATTTTGAAATATTCGAACATGTCACTTCCGAGCCCTCCCATTACCTTAATCGAAAGAAATGGTTAAAAAGTCGAAAAATGACATCGCTTTTAATTAAAAACTAGAAGAGATCTTACATCAACAAACTCCGGTGTCAGTTTAAATGGCGAACTTTCAAAGCCAAGATTCTTTGGAGAAGAAGATAGGATGAATCCAAAGTCTATATGTATAAGATGTCCCTCGGCATCCAAAAGAATGTTACCATTATGCCTGGAAGACAATGTAAATTGGTTTTGCGTTGTGCTAGAAGAATGCGAGAGTAACTAACCTGTCTTTTACTTGAACCAAGTAACAGACGAGGCAATAAGCGGCACAACTTTGAACGAAGTTCCTCTGAGCAGTTAAGAATTCCTCCGAGTTTGGAGATCCAAACTCTTGAAGAAAGTATTCGAGTAAAGACATTTTGCTATGTTTCTTAATCTGATGCAGCGATATCGTGTTTAGAATCGGTTCTAACATGCCGCTGTCGTTCGAGAGCACTAGAATTCGATACGGTCGAACGTAAAGAGAGACGTGTTCTTGTTCCCATATTTTTTGAAGCATAGCTAACAGTTGGTAAGCCATCAGTTCTTGACGAAGGTCATCGCCGCACTTCACGATCACGGATAGCAGCCGCCAGTTTGTGAAGTTACCGTATGGCGATGCTTCTCGTATACGACGGACTTTTTCTTCCCAGGGTTCTTTGAGAGCTGCTGCGGACGGATCATCAGGATCACGCTAAAATAGCAACAATATATATAATAAAACGCTTAAGTTTGTTGCCACTGAAGGGTTTTCAGGTCACCCTCTTCAACTCCATGTGAGAGGTAGAAGCAATGTTTCTATCAGTGCAACGAATGTAGTCATTTTCAAACGCACCCATAGAGACTGCATGGGATAAGTACAAGGAGAGCCTGCACTTTTTGAAGCTGTTTTGTGGCCTTTTCATAAGCACTTTTTGTTTAAAAGTCGGCCACAGCTACTTTCGTTGTAATTCAATTACAAATGGAAGGTTTTTTGTTTACCTTGAAGGTAGTTTTCGGAGTGTGAAAACTTTCCGATAGACGTCTTCGTATATCCCCAGCTGCAATGTAGACAGGATCCTTGCTATCTGCACTCGTGGTACTGTCTTGTGACATCTGTGAAATGGTGTCACGATCCTTTGCTCTTCTGTACATGTAACGATATTGAAGTGATATCTCGTCATCATCTTGGGACCAACAATCCCCGTCATCATCGGCCGAAGGATAAACGTTGAAAGACGTAGATTTCGAAGCTTCCGACTGCGAATAGTATTCCATAAGGTTTTCTTCCGACCGTGTCTGTCGTAAAGTGTTGATAATCTTGGCCGGTACTGGAGTAGTTTGCGTATCTTCCACTTCGAGAACTTCAACATAAATTAAATACGGAGCCTATCCAGCGAGAAATTATTGCTATTATTATCGACAACGGAACCCAAACTCTTTCCGATTTAAACCTTGTCCTTGGAGTTTAATACGACAGCAGCTTGTGGAGGTATCCTCACGACATGGTGCTGAATAATCGGAGAGTGGATGGGCAACCAGACACGAGCCGGAAGATTTAGATTCAACATCGACAGTTCGGCAAGTAAACGTGCCGTCTTCATGTCTTTGGACGGTAAAGTCTGTAATCGTTTTCCAATAGATACGAGAACCTTGACAAATTCGTGTTGTGCTGCTAAACGTGGTGCCTGAAAAAACAAACCAACCAACACTTAAAATAAAAAAGTCAATCACGCGTAAAAAGTGAAAAATCTTAATGCCCAATCGTCCGTACTCCACAAAAGCACTCGATCTTTTTTCCAAGTAGATCGTGTTTAACCCCTTCCGAACTTTCGAAACACAGGCAGCCGTTGTCGAAGGCGTGACCGGACGTCAGATCTCCGAGCATGCTTTTGGAACTTTGAGCGCCTCCCAGTTTACGAAGAGAGGAACCATGAAACAGTCCTGTAGAAACAAACATTTAGTTTAATTTGTGTTATTTTCTTTGAGTAAGCATCATGGCACCAGTTGCATCCGATCGCGACCGATGGTGAGTCTTTTTTGTTGGCGAAAGCAATGGAGGACTACTCGGTCTGCAATTCGCTATTGAAATGTCCACTTTGATGGGTTGGTGGAAGTGACTGCCCATTGTCTTCGGCCGAGGAGGTCTACATGTAAAATATAATATGTTTACAGTAACTGTTGTAAATGCTTAGAAGCAAAATTAAGATAAAAATGTGTTTTAGGTGGTTTTCAAGTGTAAGCGCCTCCTGAACTTGGATTAATCTTTCATGTGCAAAATGAAAAAGAAATTTAAATGTTTAGAAACTAGAAGGGGTAGCTTAATCACTGCCGAGTATTTTCACGTTGACATAGTTCAAAATAAGCTTTTTATGTCAATTTTAAATTGGTCCAAGTTCACGCGGACAATGTTTTTTAAATTGTTAATAAATTTACTTTGAAAAATAACATCGTGAAAATACTATTGATTCCGCCACGGTTCAACTTTTAAACACTTCTCAATTTCTTCTTAGTGTTACTCTTCTGACACGCAGAATAAATAGAGATTTCGAAAACCAGCTATTCCATAAAATAAGATGTGATTAAAATTCAGCGTTCATAATCACTGCGATTGAACGAACGACGCAAAGGAAAATCACTGGTAACACTACAAAAGTGCATAGATTATCTAAGTAAATATCATTCGTATTCGATGATTGGAATTTCACGGTAAATAAAATCTTATCGTGTATGGCGGCCCGTATCTAAAATATTATCTCGATCGAAAGAGAGAAAAAAAACAATATTAATTTTCCATTGGCATTGTTCCGGAACAACAAACTCAATTTCATTCTCTCCATTTGAAATAGTTTGTAATGACCCAGAAACTTACAAATGTGCAAACAAAACAAAAAATCTCACACATTTAATATAAAAAAAAGAAATTCACCTAAGTTCTTCTTGAAGAATAATATTTTTGAGCTTTGTTCCTTGTGATTTCTTCCTGGATGGTAATGATGCATCTGCAGAGTAAGCATCCAAAAGCCACGCACATTGAAGACTGAAATCGACCGAACGACGGCATCTGACATATTTCAAACGCACGAATAAAAACAAAATATATGACAATACAAATGTTGTATGCAACAGAATGCAATCATCTCAAAGTTACGAGAAATCTAACAATTGCGACCACAGAATCGCCACCACTTGTCGAAAACAACTACTTTGAACCTAATTTTTTGGCGATTATTTGTGCATTTTCCGCATATTCACCCACAGTTTTCGTCAAATGGAAACAGGGCCTAAAGTTCTAAACTGTGTTTAAAAAAATCCTCTTGGTAACTTTATTTAGAATTAAATTGGATAATTAATTATGACCCAATTTCTTTTTTTTTTTTGCTCTTTTGACAAATGTCATTAACACCATTTCTCGTAGGAGTTCTGACTTTTAAAAAACTAAACATTTGACTTTGTAAATTTTTTTCCCCCAAAACAACCCATTGTATTTATATAATTATCAGTCAAAAACTGTTTGTAAAAACTTATGATCACCTTGAAACAACATATGGATGGATGGCTTCAGCGACATCGTTCATGTTTATATACATGTTGGCCAACTGTGGAAGGTAGAAGTCGGTTTCACGGTCGGAGAAACTGAACATTCTGTTTCCTGAAAAATAGTCCAGAACAAGATGCAAATTATAAAGAAGCTATAATTATAAAAAGACGTAAACGGATTCGCAAATCGTTTTTATGAAGCAAAATAGAAGCATTGGAGAAACCTTGCCTTATTAAATTTTAATAAGGCAAGGTTTCCTAAATCTGTTTCGTAACTCGCTCAAACGAGTTCTCCGAAAAGTGATTTTTCATATGTCTTTCAGGTGCAAAATTACAAGAAACTAGACGGGGGAACTCAATCACTTCAGGATAGTTGTTATCGTTCAAAATAACCTTTATATTTCAGTAAGCAAGTTTATTTTGAAAGATATCAACATTAAAATACTATGAAAGTTATACAGCCACCGTTCTAGTTTCTAACACTTTCAACTTTCAGATTTTTTATGTTTCTGAAACAAAATTAGGAGAAACTTGAAAGTGTTTTATAGAAACTAAAAGTGTAGCTCAATCACACTTAAGGATATTTTCACGTTGATTATCTTTTAAAATGAGCTTTTTTAGACGAAACTTTAAGCAGATACATTTTTTAATATTTTTTTTTTTAATAGTATAGTTTATTTTGAAAGATAATAACATGAAAATACCCTTGCTATCCTTCTGATTTCTAAAACACTTGCTAGTTTCTCTTCATTTTGCTCCTGAAAAAGAAAAAATACAGAATAATAATCAGTGTTTAAAAATCAGCTGTTCATAAAACTTATCTAAATATCTATTTTTAATTTAAAAGGATGGCTTTCAGCTGTAGATATGTCACTGCAGGAGAGGTCTTTTTTTTAAATAATCTCTGACGAAGTACAGCCCTTAATCTGGGTATATAACAATAATAATGCTTAGTTGTTGTTTTTTTTCGAGATTTCTCATTCACACAGACTTCCAACACCACCAATCTCATGAGAAGTCGAACAAAAAAAAACCACACAATAGAAATTTAAATTAACTTTTTTTCTTTAAATCTAATCTCTCTCGATCTAATTACAAGAGAGAGAGAGAGAGAGAACCTTGCATAAATTTCAAACTCGATGCTGTTGTTATTATAATAAGTTAAAATTTCTATTCAATTCAAATTGTCATATGTCAACCACTCATTAAATAACAAGTGTGTGTTTGTGACACTCGTGACATTTTTAACCAGTTCCTCATTTTAACCAGTCACTGATTCTGATTTTCATTTCTTACTTAAGGTGGCTGAATAGATATTTTTGTTTTTTTGTAAAATTTTGGACGCAAAAACATCAAAAGCAAACGTTTTTTTAAACAACATTATGAATAGAAATTATCTTTAAAAATAAACATTTTATAGTTCAGTTTGAAAATGACCAGTTTTTTTTTATGGATTTATTTTCCCGTTTGACATTTCATAAAAAATATTATTTTCGCCTTTTTCAAACTGTCATTAAAAGGTTTATTTTGAAAGATACCATCTTAAAAACAAACTTTAGCATTTATCACCAACTACTTTAGTTTTTAATAACACTTTGCATTTTTTTCGTAATTGTTTCTCGTAAAAAACGTTTGCTTGAAAAATATAAATTTTATAAAAATCGCGGATATGCGAAAAGAGACCGACTATAAAACACAATAGCCACTGTAGTTGCGCCATCTGGGAAAACGAAAACAAAATCAATATCTATTAATCCAACTTAAATTTTGTTGTTCCACACCTTTTGAAATGCCCCCTTTTTCTTAAGGAGATGAATAATAGGGAAATGGCGTAGTCTTGAATTGTTGTTTTTTTTTTGGTGGGGCGTTGTCGTTGGTGTCATGCTCCGAAAAAAGAAACACACTGTAGGCGGGCTGATCCTAAAAAACAAAGCTATTATTTCACTAAATTCTGATCTCACTGGAAGGATTTTTCGAGGTGCCTTCTTCGTAATCATAATCGACCAACGCCCAAAAAAAAAAAATGAATCTCAATCAACTTCCCAGATTATATTCAATCTCGTCTGACCTTTTAAGATGACAACATAACTAGAATAGTACTAGAATAGTAAAATGTGTACAATATTATTTTCGAAAATAAACTTTTACAGCAGTACTGCGTATTCGTTTTTTTTTCTGGTTTTAAAGTGTAAACATTTTAAACTCCAGTTATTCTCTTTTTCAGAAGCAAAATTATGAGAAATATGAAAGTGTTTTAGAAACTAGAAGGGTAGCCTCAGTCACTTAAGTGTTTCCATGTTGTATCTTTTAAAATAAGCTTTTTACGTCAGTTTAAAAATCAGCCAAGTTTAAGCAGACAATAGTTTTTTTTTAATTTTTGTCTACAAAAAGTTTATTTTGAAAGATATCAATATGAAAATACTATTGATTTCTCCTTAATGTTGCTCTTCTGAAGCTGCACAATAACCAATTAACACCAATTATGTTTACCATTTTGAACTGCTATAAATAGTTTATTTTGAAAGATTTTTCATTCATGAAAATATCTTTTACTCAGTAATTTCAAATAAAGTTTGAATTACTTTTAATTCCAAGTAAAATTAACTAGACTTAACCAGCAATTGTCTCTCTAAAGTGTGGTTAGTAGTGTTCTTCTGTTTCCCATCCCCAAATCCAAGGGGTCCTAGAACCCCTTTTGTTTGTGAAACACAGCCACCACCCATACATACCCAAATATGTCTGAACTCCGGGCTCTTTCGAATTGAACAGATACATTATGGCAATGGACATGTCAAACAATTTTGATTCAAAGAGTCTCAAGAGCCAAGATTCTCTCGGAGGAGGTGCCATTGGGCCATTGGAATTGGAGCCGGAAATACAACTGTTTCTCTTTCCAAAAAATGGCCTTCGAAACCCAACCAGAGACTTGACTTTAGAGGAGGAGGAGGACTGTTGTTGTTGCTGGACTATTTCAGTCAAAGTGTCCATTGGTGCTGTTGTAAGAGAAGGTTCAGTTGGATCAACATCCATCATTTGACCATCAACACCAACATCAGTGACTTCATCTTGTTGCAAACTTTCGTGAACTTCTTCATTCTGTTGTCCGATATCCTCTAGCGGCATCGGAGTGCGGTCGATGTCTTCCAAGTTGCAAATTCCGCTGTCGTCGGAACCCATACTGGTCTGATCGAACCCATCTCTAACGCCTCCAGACACATGTGGACAGTGAGGAATCGGAGGAGAAGGAACGGTGTTTGTCGTAGGAGAGGGAAGAGCAAATACGTCCAAGGCACATGTTCGAAAAGAGGACGATGTCGTCGTATTGTCACCGAAAGAGAGTGACGCCACTAGAGGAGAGTGACTGTTACTACTACTACGATGAGCTACTCCAACGGATCCGACTCTGTAATGTCCTTTAACAAAAGAGGGAAGGATAACGGATGTGGAATTAGTTATTGAGGGTGGTGTAGTGTTGGATAAGACCAGATAAGGAGGAGGAGGTGGTGGTGGTGGAGCCTTGAAAGAGGTTACGATCATCGGACACGAATGAATCGGTATCTGTTGAAGAACCGAATCAAGACTTCGATGTCGATGATGTGTCTGAATGACATCCGTTGTTGTTGTTGTTGTTGCTTTTGAAAGAAAAGCGTCATTTTGGTTCAAGTGCCGATGAACTGGTGGTACTTCGAGTGTGGCCAGTTTTGGCCGTTTGCAGGAAGTGGCCAAAGAACAAGAAGACACTGAAGAGGTGTCACAATTACTACTACCATCAGAAGACACCAACATCACATTTCCCTTTGGTTTCTCCATCATTGATTCTGCTTATTCTTCTGCTTCTTTTTCAGCTTCAGCTTCCTTCTTTTTTTTTCAGTTAGAAATGTTCTCCATTGGTAACGGAATGGACGATGTCCATCTGCGAGATATAATTTGAGATCTGAAACAACAAAAAGAGTAAAAACTTGTTTTTAAAATAATTCATTCGTGAAGGATGGATGACTCATAATTTCAAGACAGGAAATTACACTTGAGATAAACTCCTTCTCCCTGTCTCTCTCTCTCTCTCTCGCTCTCTCTATTTAATTTTGAAATATGATTACATTGCTTATGACACACATGTCCAGACTGCAATGTCCACTGGTCAGCTTCAAAGTGTCAAAACAAGAAACCCAACAAATGCATGTGTTGACTACAACACATAAATGTCAAGAGATTTTCTTCTTCTAGTCTTGAGAGCTTTCAAAGCCTCCTGACCACGACTACTATATGTATTAGCTTATAATAAACAGCCATGAAATATGATTATGGTGATGTTTTGTTATTTGTTTACTTTTTATATATGTTGTTACAGTCAAAGTGACAAATCAGTTATTCTATATAATTACTAGATACGTGTTATGGCATAATACCCACAAGAAGCACAAAATCTATAGTAAATCTCTCACCATACAGTGTAAACAACCTCCCCCCCCCCTTGAATTCTCATCACTTTGTCTTTCAGTAACAAAAATTAAAAGAAACATGAAAGTGTTTTAGTCATAGGCATTTTGCATATTGTCTAGACATTTTACAGTGATGTGTTTTATGTGTGTGAATATCGATTTTCATTCTCTCATCATAATTAAAATGGTATAAGAACTTGTTGTAATCACGCAATGCAAACATACAGTATATTACAGTATCTGTAAGAGATACTCGTATATGATGATTTTTTGCTTGCGGATCTTACAGATAACGCATCTCTGTGTAGGTGCAACCTTAAGGGAGGTGTTGTTTTTTTCTCTTCTCAATAACTTCAACCCCATAAAACAAAAAAGCTTTTGCTTAATTTCACTAATCAACCTAATTAACGATTCCTTCCCATATAATATATTTTTTACAACATATTATAAACACCTTAATGAATTTATTTTATAACCAGTTAAAACTACCAACAATTTTTAATATCAAATTAATTTTCAGAAAGAAAGAGAGAGAGAGATGAAATTTAATTATAAAGAAAACACAACTGGAGAAGTAAATACATTTTTGTCAAACAGAAAAAAAATAATTAGATGCAACACCTAATTAAAAAAAGTTAATTAGTTGAAGTTTTCTTCTTCTAAAATGACCATTCATATGAATTGAATCCACGATGGAACTTCTTTTCAACAAACACGTTTAGCCATTTTTTTAAAAATAAAATTACATAGAGGCTTATTACACGGCATTACTTATCTCGATAGAAGTGTCGATATTATGTCCTCCTACGCAGGCGCCACATCTATTCCGTATTGGATTTCATTCACAAAACAACTGAAAATAAAGGGATATAGAACCCTGCATAGAAGGACATAATATCGACACTTCTATCGAAATAAGTAGTGCCGTGTAAAAAGCATCATCGTCTCTCTCTCCTCCTAACCTTTTTATGAAAAAAATTCCCATCCAAACCTTTTTTCTATGATTGTATCACCGAACTGACTGACAGTAACATCAAGACAATAAAATCCTAATTAATAAAAATACAATCCTCATTTTTGAAACACATTCTCATGCATACTTTATAAACTCAGTGTGTGTCCAAACAAGTGCAATTGCATTGAAGTTGAATGAACTTCATTCAAATCCAAAAAAACTACCCATCAACATCATTATCATCAATCAGAATAAACAACTTCCAAGAACAACTTGGTGCAACTTGGAACCTTGACCATAAAAAAAAACAAATGTCTCCTGCATTTAGAAACTCCAAATAAAGATTGACTTGAAAATACACAAAAGTGTTACAACAACAACAGCAGCAGCAGCAAAAAAAAGTGTGTTACAGTTTTGAACCAGTTCCTGGTAAAATGCACTTAGAAGATTGTAACTTATTAAGTTCATTTCTATTAAAATGGGTTCTTGGATTTTCTTTTTTGGTTCCTTTGTGCTGTTTATTATTTGCTGTTGCTGGCTGGCTGGTTGTTGTTGTTGTACAGCTTTTATTCATCACATCATCTGTTTTTGTCTTACTTGTATTTATACAAATTGTCATCAAATGCTAACATAAAGGATGGGAGACGTTCAATGTATTGTTATACATGAAACATATTGTTTGCCTCACAGTCATATATTTGAACAAAAATATCAGCAAAGTAAATGAAAAACACATGCAAATTGCTTTACTTGCTTGCTTGCTTGTCGTTCTCCTACTTTTTGTTCTACTTATTCATTCTTCATCAAATGTTGATAATTCGGTTGTGGTTCATTACAGAGCTCTACCAAGGCTCACAAAAGCTACTTGGGGGAGAACAGCTACTTGTGTCACTACAGCTAAGAAAAAAATATAACCCTTTCCCCCTAACCGAAAATGACCTAATGTAACCTAACCGAACCTTACCTTACCTAACCTAACAGAACCTTACCTAATGAAACCTAGCCGAACTTTACCGAATCTAACCTAAACTAAACTTAATGACTCAAGTAGCTGTAGTGCCCGTATTAATAAAAAAAGGAACATATTTTTTGGTAGCTGTAATGACCCTTGGTAGCTGTAGTGAGCCAGTCCTGATAATTCATATAGTTTACTTTGAAACTTTGAATGGAAGTTCAGTTAAAAATTTACAGACTCAATAAACATTAAAGTTAAACTCTGCAAGGAAAAAGAAACAACTTTGAATTGCATGTATGGACTTAAAGCAAATACTCAAGTTGGTCACAGAAACGTTCAATCCATTTGTGAAATGATTTATGTGGAAAGAACCAAGTTTTTTTTATCATCAAATAATTGCTTATGTTCCCATCATTGCAAGTATTAATTACGATTTGAACAAATGATTACATATATATATATTCTCACGTTCTAAAGCTTGTCAATCCACGACACGCATCATCCAGTTTCCTTCACGTTCAATTAAAAAATTAAAATGAATTTCTGGCCGAGCAGAACGTTCAAGCCAAGATTGAAGAGTAGTAAACGTAGCATTGAATGAACAAAATCGCGCACTCACATACACGATCAATTTTAACAATGAAAAGCTAGTATTGACAAGCCAGAATTGATCATCTATCTGTATTCAGCTTTAACAAATGATATCACACAATAGAAATATTGAGAACGTCATTCATTGTTTAGGGGAAAATTAGACTTTATTTTGAAGTTTCTTTTCTTGTTCTTTTGAAATAAGAATGTTTTTCAACATAAAAGCTGGGTACAGATAATCAATTCTGGCTTGCCAAATGCTGACTTTTTCAATCGAAAATCTAATCATTTATGTAGTGAATTTTATTAATTCAATCCAATCTCTTATTGCTCTACATTAATCTTGGCTCGAACAATCTGCTCAGCCACAAATCCAATTCAGTTTTTGGACTGAACCGAAGGAAACTGGATGATGGATGGTGTGTGGTTTGAATTGACAAGCTTCAAGAACGTAATAATTTGTAATGAAGGGAACAATAAGCAATTAGTTAAGGTGGTTTTAAAGTGTGAGCGCCTGTTGAACTCTTGAAAGTGTTTTTTTAAAAACTAGAAAGGTAGTTCAATGGTTTTATGTGAGTTTTACTATGATCAACAGACAATATTTATTTAATTTTTGTTTATGTTTTGTTTTATGTTTATAAACGTGAAAAGTAATTGAGCTACTACTATTCTAGTTTCTAAAACACTTTAAAATTCAGTAACCTAATAAAAAGGTTCTAACCAAATTAAAAATTTCAAAAGTTAACCAAAAATGTGGTTTAGAAATATCTTATGGCGATTTTGAAAAGAGACAATCCTGGATTGATCGTCTGTAACCAGCTTTAACGTAGTGACGTTGTTTTTATAATGTTTGACGTTTCCTATTTATATATATGATGATATAACGATAATATCGTCGTGAACTAAATATATGAATAAAAATGTACTGAAGTGGCCTCGAAAAAAAAACTAAACATGTTTTCTTTTCATCTTTCCTATGTGTAATATTTCTATATGAGCTAAAATTGGATAATAATTTTTCAAGAATTTACAATGAAATAAAGGAATTAGAATGGAGTTTACTATAATAGAAAGGACAATAAAAACACTTTACAACCCCCAAAATTTAGATAAATATCAATGGGTAAATCGTTCAATTTTCAAGTTGAAAATTAATAATTTTATTTAATAAGATGGAGGATGTCACCATAAATAAATAAATAAATCACAATGAAATAATAAAATGACCAATTTCAAGTGCACAATCATCATTATCATAAGACTCAAGTCGTGTTTACAACATATTTTATGACTACATCATCTTAAAAGTGGTTTTAAGGTGGCTGAATAGATCTTTATTTTGTTTTCTTTCAGTCCTCTCAGATGGCGCCACACCAATGGCCATTATGTTCTATAGAGAAACATAGATATGTTAATCTTTCTCTATAAAAAGTTTATCTTGAACAATTTTAATATGAAAATACTAATAAAGAGCGGAGAGAAATGGATGTCATCATCAAATGGAATATATATTTTCCACCCTTGATGACACTACGAAGATTAATTAATCTTAATAGATTGACAAACCTATCTTCTTCCATCTGATTACCATTGTATATTCTAGTTTTTTAGCCCTTAAATGCTTGTGATGGGCCACCTTATCATTTGTTGTAATTGTAAGTACAGTTGATTTAGGAACAGTAATAAGACTTTAATGACATGTTCTTTAATAATCATATGTTTTAATATAGTATGATATATAACATTGATATTTTTAGAAAATCCTTTGTGATCCGCGGTTCCCATGTTGAAAGAAATTAAAGTAAACTAGAAAACAACACAGATCTATAGTATTTACTTGATTTGCAATTTTTGCATACTCAGCACAATCTTGGTTACACAAACAAAACGCATATTTTGTACAATTAATTTTTACTTTGAAGTAAGATGTCCTTATAAAATGTGATGCCATTTGGCATTGGCTTTAAACGATTAGTGAAGAAATTCGTAAACTGTTTGCAAGAAGAATGTTGTTTTCAGTAATTGCCATCAGTTTTTGCTGCATCGGTACTGTTACTGCCCAGGCAGGCTTCCCGTTTGAGAATTATATTGGACTGAGAATACATACGTGAAAAATATACACGTAAATGCAAATGTTCAAATTAAATGTAATAATATACTTTAAAAAAAAAATTCAAATTCAACTTGATTTACCATCAAACAATCCTGCATTTTAATCTCTTTAAACGTTTCTCTCCCTCTGCCACAGGCCTTCATAACTACTTAGAGCTCTGTGTAATTTATCAAATTCAAAAATGAACCCATTAATGGGACAAACTTCTATTCACTTGACTAGTTTTATGCCCCAAACTTATGTGATTGGGAGTTCAATCTTAATAATATATAGTAATTACTGTTAATTAACCAAAGTTCTTATGTTTTAATATGATAATTAACAACGAATCAAAAGGTAATGCATTCGTGTAAATATCAGTTAGAAACAGAAAACAAAGCCAGATTTTGCTTTAGTTAAAAAGACGCACGCAGATATTATTTACTTAATTTGCAGCTTTGACTGTCAAAATCAAGCTGAATAAACACAAAAAACCTTTTAAGTTTATTTTTTAAAAATTACTTTCATCAAAAATTTCCCTATAAAATATGCTGTCATTTCTCGTATCGTTCACTGCTAAACCAGTTTAAGAATGACACAATTCGAAAAGATGTTCTTTCTAGTAATTGCCATCACTCTTTGCAGTACTTATACCTCAAAGGCGACAACTTCACCGACATCGTGCCCAGTTACTACTCAGGAGTATCAGGATGTGGTATATAGTAATTTTTTTTTTATCAAATTTACTTATCACTTAGTTTAGTTCTTAATACCAAGTACAGTATATTTTTTAAGCGAAGCTTAATGATGAACAACAACATTAAAAGTTTGTTAGAAACTAGAATAATAAATGAATATGACAAATGTATGTCCATTATTTTTCAAACAAACGTTTATTCAAGATTTGAAAATTCTCAAAATTCAATATTATTGTGCAAACAAACTGAATATAAAATTTGTTAAAATAATTTACGTTTTGAAAATTTCAGAAATTTGTATTAAATTGTATTTTCTTCTTTTTAAATTTTTATAGTTTCTTGGAAATATTAAAATTCTCTATTTTATCACCACTGCGAATCTTATTAATACACCTGGTCTTCATGAGGATTGTTTATATTTCGAATTCGGCCCTTTGAATACAAACGACAAAACTGCAGCTTTTGTGGGTAAGGGTCGAAGGTAAGAAAAGAAATCTCCACCGTCAAGTATCAAAATACATGTTTCCACTTGGTAAAAATACGTTTTAAAATGAAAAAAAAAAATACAAATAATCCTTACAAGTTGAATAATTTTAAGTTTTCAACTTGGTTGAATTTGTTTTCAAAATTTGGAGGGTGGTTCTGGTCGCCATTATTAAGATTCCTGTCATGGTTTTTATTTTAGCTGTTATTCTCATTATATTCATGACATCATTTCAAGTAACATAATTCGTTTTTAATTAGATATAGGTTAGATTTAACTACAAATTTTACCTTAAAATAACGTCATTTCAACGTAAATATTGATGAGAAATGGGAATTTATGGTTGAGTTAAAACATGGTAGGGGGTAATTGGGGTTTTTTCAGTTCAACTGACATAAAATAATAAAGCAAACCATTACAGTGAATAGGCGGAGCCACGTTTGCTCGCTCATATCAAATGTCTTTTCTTTTAATAGTGACACTATATTACCCAACTAATAGAAATACAGTAGCAGACAGAGTAAACAGCCATCTTTCTCCAGTTTACATTTTTTAATTTTAATAATTTTCATCAAGTGAAAACAGAAATAAAGCATTTTTATGCTATTTTAACTATATTTTGTGTTATCCGTTTAACATAAAATGGTTTTCAGTGTATTTTAGTTTATTTAATAATGTTGTTTTCTGTTTATATCTGAAGTCCTGCTGGAGATTACAATGAAGAAAAAGCTACAATTGTCCTCACTGAAAATGGAATAACTGCCCAAAATTCAAACAATCAGAGTAAGTAATTATTATAATAATAAACTACTTACTACTCACTAATAATACTTTTAATTGTTTTTTGGAAATTACTTCTATAGATACGGCTTATTTTGGAACTGGGTCCATTGATGAAGATGGTGTCATTACCTTCAACGATTGTATGCGAAATGGTAAGCAACATTTTACCTTGATATTTTTTTCACATTTAGCTTTTAGCATTTTAAAAAACTGTTATTTTTAGTTTTCTAACTTTACAAATAATTAATTAATAGTGCTGATGTAACGTCAAATAGAACAAACGCCAAACTGAACAATATACCAAGTTGAAGAAACGCCAAACTAAAAATAACCATCAGAATTTAGGCGTTTGTTTCAAATTTGACGCTTTTTTGTTCAGTTTGGTGCTTATTCAAGTTTTTTTAGTTTGACGGATGGAGAGTATAGTTTATTGTAGTCTCTTTGTACAGTCAATTCGCCTTAGTTAAATCTAAGTGAATCTTAACAGTAAATATAGGGGATGTTCAATTTGTTGCTAAATCAGTGTCACCATTTTAACAGAAGCAACCATCTTCTATCTATCTACCTATATCTATCATTTAAATCAGTGACTTAATTTTAAATCAATCCACCCTGTATTATATAAACAAGTAGGCCTATTTTCAAAAACATATTTCAAAACTAACAACATCTTGTTTTCTTTTACATGTAGTGTTGTATGTCGGATGCAAACTTGACAAGTGTGACAGTTCAGTTGTGTCTCAAGCTCAACAAGTTGCGCAAAAAATCGTTCAATCACAGTCGCCACCGCAACTGGTTTCAACTCTTATCAATTTTAGTGATTGTACTAACACTCCTACTACTGGCAGTGATTAATCTTGAAACACTATTATAGTCATATTTTTAGTCGGCATAATGAAAAGGAATCCTAATCTGATCTGTTGTATAACAATTTGAATACAAACTTGGAAGGATGTCTTCACGAAATAATGACTAAACTTGACATTAAATTTAATTTATCCAAACATTGTTGTATTACGATATTAAAAATCTGCAAACAAAAAATAAGTTAATAAAAACACAGTTAAAAGTGCATTATAAAAATGAATGCGATACTTTCTTCTTCATATAACAAAAATTAAAGGGGTTTTGCAGACGATTCCTCGGTGGCACACAGTGGAAATAGCCTCCACTTGTGGTGCTGGGGGCCCTGGGTTCGAATCTCGGTTGAGGCATGGTTGTTGTGTTTGTCTTTCATTAATAATTCCGTCATTGCGGAGTTGACGTCAGGCAGGGAGGCCAGCCGGTCGGTCATAAAACACATTTCGTCAAATCAGACTCGTATGTCGCATCTTTCATACTTCATCAACAACAACAACAACATTTGACTGACCCTGCTCGGTGTGGGATGTGGTCCAGGAAAAGAAGTCTATTAAGTGGGTTTTAATGTGTAAACGCCCCTCGAACTCTTGATTATTCCCGTCTTTCAGGAGTAAAATGAAGAGAAACTCGAAAGTGTTTTATGAAACTAGGAGGTATTGTTCACGTTGATATCATTCAAAATAAGCTTGTTTATGTTAGTTTGAAAATGGCCCAACTTTAAGCGGAATATATTTTAATTTTTGTCCTAAAATGCTTATTTTGAAAGATATCAACATGAAAATACTATTAACTGACTAAGCTACCGTTCTAATTTCTAACACTTTAAATGTATCGTTAATATTACTTCTGAAACGCAGAATAATCAATCAGCAGCTGTTTGTAAACAATCTTTCGACTCCTATCCAGTGCAATACTTGTATTGACGTTCCTGATCCTCTTTTTTGAAACCAATTTTCCAATTTTAATTAAAACACTTGATTTAAGTCGCGATTTAAAATTCAGCAGAAAAATGTAGAAAAAGCAACAAAGCAAGCTCGGAACTAGCAACAGTCTCCAGTAATTGTTGTTGGTGACACAGTAACATACACAAAAAAATTTTTAGCTTGCAACAACAGTAGCAAGTTTCGTTACCGTTGAATCTCTTTAGAATGAAACTATAGGTTTGTACCTTGGTTAGCTAAGAAAACAAGGCTGTATGCTGTAAAGCTTAGTACAGACCGGGGCGATAATCCCCAGAAACATTGTTACCAGTGCTGTTTTCTACCATTTCAAAGTTATTTGTTTTAAGGTCGTCGTTATTCTTAATGATTGCTAAGTTTAAGGTAGTGCTAATCTCATTAATTTTAGAAAGCTTCATGTAAAATTTGATGAGTTTAGCAGTTGCTTTGACTTAAAAACCATTACAAATACTACTCTTACATAACCTAAAATCCTTGCTCTCTCTCTCTCTCCACTACTTAGACACTAAATAAAATTGTTAACACGCACTTTGCTAAAGATTATTACAATTTAATAATTTCACATAAAAATGTTCAAATTAAATGTAGGCCTAATATTTAAAAATAAAATAAAAGTGAAATTCAAATTTATTTACCATCAAAAAATCCAGAATTTTAATCACTTTAAACGTTTCCCCCTTTGTCACAGGCCTTCATAACTACTTGGCAGAGTAATTTACCAAATTTAAATATGGAACCATTGATGAGACAAACTTCTATTTGTTTACTTTTTATATATGTTGTTACAGTCAAAGTGACAAATCAGTTATTCTATATAATTACTAGATACGTGTTATGGCATAATACCCACAAGAAGCACGAAATCTATAGTAAATCTCTCACCATACAGTGTAAACAACCTACCCCCCCCCTTGAATTCTCATCACTTTGTCTTTCAGTAACAAAAATTAAAAGAAACATGAAAGTGTTTTAGTCATAGGCATTTTGCATATTGTCTAGACATTTTATAGTGATGTGTTTTATGTGTGTGAATATCGATTTTCATTCTCTCTTCTCAATTTTCAAGTTGAAAATTAATAATTTTATTCAATAAGATGGAGGATGTCACCATAAATAAATAAATAAATCACAATGAAATAATAAAATGACCAATTTCAAGTGCACAATCATCATTATCATAAGACTCAAGTCGTGTTTACAACATATTTTATGACTACATCATCTTAAAAGTGGTTTTAAGGTGGCTGAATAGATCTTTATTTTGTTTTCTTTCAGTCCTCTCAGATGGCGCCACACCAATGGCCATTATGTTCTATAGAGAAACATAGATATGTTAATCTTTCTCTATAAAAAGTTTATCTTGAACAATTTTAATATGAAAATACTAATAAAGAGCGGAGAGAAATGGATGTCATCATCAAATGGAATATATATTTTCCACCCTTGATGACACTACGAAGATTAATTAATCTTAATAGATTGACAAACCTATCTTCTTCCATCTGATTACCATTGTATATTCTAGTTTTTTAGCCCTTAAATGCTTGTGATGGGCCACCTTATCATTTGTTGTAATTGTAAGTACAGTTGATTTAGGAACAGTAATAAGACTTTAATGACATGTTCTTTAATAATCATATGTTTTAATATAGTATGATATATAACATTGATATTTTTAGAAAATCCTTTGTGATCCGCGGTTCCCATGTTGAAAGAAATTAAAGTAAACTAGAAAACAACACAGATCTATAGTATTTGATTTGCAATTTTTGCATACTCAGCACAATCTTGGTTACACAAACAAAACGCATATTTTGTACAATTAATTTTTACTTTGAAGTAAGATGTCCTTATAAAATGTGATGCCATTTGGCATTGGCTTTAAACGATTAGTGAAGAAATTCGTAAACTGTTTGCAAGAAGAATGTTGTTTTCAGTAATTGCCATCAGTTTTTGCTGCATCGGTACTGTTACTGCCCAGGCAGGCTTCCCGTTTGAGAATTATATTGGACTGAGAATACATACGTGAAAAATATACACGTAAATGCAAATGTTCAAATTAAATGTAATAATATACTTTAAAAAAAAAATTCAAATTCAACTTGATTTACCATCAAACAATCCTGCATTTTAATCTCTTTAAACGTTTCTCTCCCTCTGCCACAGGCCTTCATAACTACTTAGAGCTCTGTGTAATTTATCAAATTCAAAAATGAACCCATTAATGGGACAAACTTCTATTCACTTGACTAGTTTTATGCCCCAAACTTATGTGATTGGGAGTTCAATCTTAATAATATATAGTAATTACTGTTAATTAACCAAAGTTCTTATGTTTTAATATGATAATTAACAACGAATCAAAAGGTAATGCATTCGTGTAAATATCAGTTAGAAACAGAAAACAAAGCCAGATTTTGCTTTAGTTAAAAAGACGCACGCAGATATTATTTACTTAATTTGCAGCTTTGACTGTCAAAATCAAGCTGAATAAACACAAAAAACCTTTTAAGTTTATTTTTTAAAAATTACTTTCATCAAAAATTTCCCTATAAAATATGCTGTCATTTCTCGTATCGTTCACTGCTAAACCAGTTTAAGAATGACACAATTCGAAAAGATGTTCTTTCTAGTAATTGCCATCACTCTTTGCAGTACTTATACCTCAAAGGCGACAACTTCACCGACATCGTGCCCAGTTACTACTCAGGAGTATCAGGATGTGGTATATAGTAATTTTTTTTTTATCAAATTTACTTATCACTTAGTTTAGTTCTTAATACCAAGTACAGTATATTTTTTAAGCGAAGCTTAATGATGAACAACAACATTAAAAGTTTGTTAGAAACTAGAATAATAAATGAATATGACAAATGTATGTCCATTATTTTTCAAACAAACGTTTATTCAAGATTTGAAAATTCTCAAAATTCAATATTATTGTGCAAACAAACTGAATATAAAATTTGTTAAAATAATTTACGTTTTGAAAATTTCAGAAATTTGTATTAAATTGTATTTTCTTCTTTTTAAATTTTTATAGTTTCTTGGAAATATTAAAATTCTCTATTTTATCACCACTGCGAATCTTATTAATACACCTGGTCTTCATGAGGATTGTTTATATTTCGAATTCGGCCCTTTGAATACAAACGACAAAACTGCAGCTTTTGTGGGTAAGGGTCGAAGGTAAGAAAAGAAATCTCCACCGTCAAGTATCAAAATACATGTTTCCACTTGGTAAAAATACGTTTTAAAATGAAAAAAAAAAATACAAATAATCCTTACAAGTTGAATAATTTTAAGTTTTCAACTTGGTTGAATTTGTTTTCAAAATTTGGAGGGTGGTTCTGGTCGCCATTATTAAGATTCCTGTCATGGTTTTTATTTTAGCTGTTATTCTCATTATATTCATGACATCATTTCAAGTAACATAATTCGTTTTTAATTAGATATAGGTTAGATTTAACTACAAATTTTACCTTAAAATAACGTCATTTCAACGTAAATATTGATGAGAAATGGGAATTTATGGTTGAGTTAAAACATGGTAGGGGGTAATTGGGGTTTTTTCAGTTCAACTGACATAAAATAATAAAGCAAACCATTACAGTGAATAGGCGGAGCCACGTTTGCTCGCTCATATCAAATGTCTTTTCTTTTAATAGTGACACTATATTACCCAACTAATAGAAATACAGTAGCAGACAGAGTAAACAGCCATCTTTCTCCAGTTTACATTTTTTAATTTTAATAATTTTCATCAAGTGAAAACAGAAATAAAGCATTTTTATGCTATTTTAACTATATTTTGTGTTATCCGTTTAACATAAAATGGTTTTCAGTGTATTTTAGTTTATTTAATAATGTTGTTTTCTGTTTATATCTGAAGTCCTGCTGGAGATTACAATGAAGAAAAAGCTACAATTGTCCTCACTGAAAATGGAATAACTGCCCAAAATTCAAACAATCAGAGTAAGTAATTATTATAATAATAAACTACTTACTACTCACTAATAATACTTTTAATTGTTTTTTGGAAATTACTTCTATAGATACGGCTTATTTTGGAACTGGGTCCATTGATGAAGATAGTGTCATTACCTTCAACGATTGTATGCGAAATGGTAAGCAACATTTTACCTTGATATTTTTTTCACATTTAGCTTTTAGCATTTTAAAAAACTGTTATTTTTAGTTTTCTAACTTTACAAATAATTAATTAATAGTGCTGATGTAACGTCAAATAGAACAAACGCCAAACTGAACAATATACCAAGTTGAAGAAACGCCAAACTAAAAATAACCATCAGAATTTAGGCGTTTGTTTCAAATTTGACGCTTTTTTGTTCAGTTTGGTGCTTATTCAAGTTTTTTTAGTTTGACGGATGGAGAGTATAGTTTATTGTAGTCTCTTTGTACAGTCAATTCGCCTTAGTTAAATCTAAGTGAATCTTAACAGTAAATATAGGGGATGTTCAATTTGTTGCTAAATCAGTGTCACCATTTTAACAGAAGCAACCATCTTCTATCTATCTACCTATATCTATCATTTAAATCAGTGACTTAATTTTAAATCAATCCACCCTGTATTATATAAACAAGTAGGCCTATTTTCAAAAACATATTTCAAAACTAACAACATCTTGTTTTCTTTTACATGTAGTGTTGTATGTCGGATGCAAACTTGACAAGTGTGACAGTTCAGTTGTGTCTCAAGCTCAACAAGTTGCGCAAAAAATCGTTCAATCACAGTCGCCACCGCAACTGGTTTCAACTCTTATCAATTTTAGTGATTGTACTAACACTCCTACTACTGGCAGTGATTAATCTTGAAACACTATTATAGTCATATTTTTAGTCGGCATAATGAAAAGGAATCCTAATCTGATCTGTTGTATAACAATTTGAATACAAACTTGGAAGGATGTCTTCACGAAATAATGACTAAACTTGACATTAAATTTAATTTATCCAAACATTGTTGTATTACGATATTAAAAATCTGCAAACAAAAAATAAGTTAATAAAAACACAGTTAAAAGTGCATTATAAAAATGAATGCGATACTTTCTTCTTCATATAACAAAAATTAAAGGGGTTTTGCAGACGATTCCTCGGTGGCACACAGTGGAAATAGCCTCCACTTGTGGTGCTGGGGGCCCTGGGTTCGAATCTCGGTTGAGGCATGGTTGTTGTGTTTGTCTTTCATTAATAATTCCGTCATTGCGGAGTTGACGTCAGGCAGGGAGGCCAGCCGGTCGGTCATAAAACACATTTCGTCAAATCAGACTCGTATGTCGCATCTTTCATACTTCATCAACAACAACAACAACATTTGACTGACCCTGCTCGGTGTGGGATGTGGTCCAGGAAAAGAAGTCTATTAAGTGGGTTTTAATGTGTAAACGCCCCTCGAACTCTTGATTATTCCCGTCTTTCAGGAGTAAAATGAAGAGAAACTCGAAAGTGTTTTATGAAACTAGGAGGTATTGTTCACGTTGATATCATTCAAAATAAGCTTGTTTATGTTAGTTTGAAAATGGCCCAACTTTAAGCGGAATATATTTTAATTTTTGTCCTAAAATGCTTATTTTGAAAGATATCAACATGAAAATACTATTAACTGACTAAGCTACCGTTCTAATTTCTAACACTTTAAATGTATCGTTAATATTACTTCTGAAACGCAGAATAATCAATCAGCAGCTGTTTGTAAACAATCTTTCGACTCCTATCCAGTGCAATACTTGTATTGACGTTCCTGATCCTCTTTTTTGAAACCAATTTTCCAATTTTAATTAAAACACTTGATTTAAGTCGCGATTTAAAATTCAGCAGAAAAATGTAGAAAAAGCAACAAAGCAAGCTCGGAACTAGCAACAGTCTCCAGTAATTGTTGTTGGTGACACAGTAACATACACAAAAAAATTTTTAGCTTGCAACAACAGTAGCAAGTTTCGTTACCGTTGAATCTCTTTAGAATGAAACTATAGGTTTGTACCTTGGTTAGCTAAGAAAACAAGGCTGTATGCTGTAAAGCTTAGTACAGACCGGGGCGATAATCCCCAGAAACATTGTTACCAGTGCTGTTTTCTACCATTTCAAAGTTATTTGTTTTAAGGTCGTCGTTATTCTTAATGATTGCTAAGTTTAAGGTAGTGCTAATCTCATTAATTTTAGAAAGCTTCATGTAAAATTTGATGAGTTTAGCAGTTGCTTTGACTTAAAAACCATTACAAATACTACTCTTACATAACCTAAAATCCTTGCTCTCTCTCTCTCTCCACTACTTAGACACTAAATAAAATTGTTAACACGCACTTTGCTAAAGATTATTACAATTTAATAATTTCACATAAAAATGTTCAAATTAAATGTAGGCCTAATATTTAAAAATAAAATAAAAGTGAAATTCAAATTTATTTACCATCAAAAAATCCAGAATTTTAATCACTTTAAACGTTTCCCCCTTTGTCACAGGCCTTCATAACTACTTGGCAGAGTAATTTACCAAATTTAAATATGGAACCATTGATGAGACAAACTTCTATTTGTTTACTTTTTATATATGTTGTTACAGTCAAAGTGACAAATCAGTTATTCTATATAATTACTAGATACGTGTTATGGCATAATACCCACAAGAAGCACGAAATCTATAGTAAATCTCTCACCATACAGTGTAAACAACCTACCCCCCCCCCCTTGAATTCTCATCACTTTGTCTTTCAGTAACAAAAATTAAAAGAAACATGAAAGTGTTTTAGTCATAGGCATTTTGCATATTGTCTAGACATTTTATAGTGATGTGTTTTATGTGTGTGAATATCGATTTTCATTCTCTCTTCTCAATTTTCAAGTTGAAAATTAATAATTTTATTCAATAAGATGGAGGATGTCACCATAAATAAATAAATAAATCACAATGAAATAATAAAATGACCAATTTCAAGTGCACAATCATCATTATCATAAGACTCAAGTCGTGTTTACAACATATTTTATGACTACATCATCTTAAAAGTGGTTTTAAGGTGGCTGAATAGATCTTTATTTTGTTTTCTTTCAGTCCTCTCAGATGGCGCCACACCAATGGCCATTATGTTCTATAGAGAAACATAGATATGTTAATCTTTCTCTATAAAAAGTTTATCTTGAACAATTTTAATATGAAAATACTAATAAAGAGCGGAGAGAAATGGATGTCATCATCAAATGGAATATATATTTTCCACCCTTGATGACACTACGAAGATTAATTAATCTTAATAGATTGACAAACCTATCTTCTTCCATCTGATTACCATTGTATATTCTAGTTTTTTAGCCCTTAAATGCTTGTGATGGGCCACCTTATCATTTGTTGTAATTGTAAGTACAGTTGATTTAGGAACAGTAATAAGACTTTAATGACATGTTCTTTAATAATCATATGTTTTAATATAGTATGATATATAACATTGATATTTTTAGAAAATCCTTTGTGATCCGCGGTTCCCATGTTGAAAGAAATTAAAGTAAACTAGAAAACAACACAGATCTATAGTATTTACTTGATTTGCAATTTTTGCATACTCAGCACAATCTTGGTTACACAAACAAAACGCATATTTTGTACAATTAATTTTTACTTTGAAGTAAGATGTCCTTATAAAATGTGATGCCATTTGGCATTGGCTTTAAACGATTAGTGAAGAAATTCGTAAACTGTTTGCAAGAAGAATGTTGTTTTCAGTAATTGCCATCAGTTTTTGCTGCATCGGTACTGTTACTGCCCAGGCAGGCTTCCCGTTTGAGAATTATATTGGACTGAGAATACATACGTGAAAAATATACACGTAAATGCAAATGTTCAAATTAAATGTAATAATATACTTTAAAAAAAAAAATTCAAATTCAACTTGATTTACCATCAAACAATCCTGCATTTTAATCTCTTTAAACGTTTCTCTCCCTCTGCCACAGGCCTTCATAACTACTTAGAGCTCTGTGTAATTTATCAAATTCAAAAATGAACCCATTAATGGGACAAACTTCTATTCACTTGACTAGTTTTATGCCCCAAACTTATGTGATTGGGAGTTCAATCTTAATAATATATAGTAATTACTGTTAATTAACCAAAGTTCTTATGTTTTAATATGATAATTAACAACGAATCAAAAGGTAATGCATTCGTGTAAATATCAGTTAGAAACAGAAAACAAAGCCAGATTTTGCTTTAGTTAAAAAGACGCACGCAGATATTATTTACTTAATTTGCAGCTTTGACTGTCAAAATCAAGCTGAATAAACACAAAAAACCTTTTAAGTTTATTTTTTAAAAATTACTTTCATCAAAAATTTCCCTATAAAATATGCTGTCATTTCTCGTATCGTTCACTGCTAAACCAGTTTAAGAATGACACAATTCGAAAAGATGTTCTTTCTAGTAATTGCCATCACTCTTTGCAGTACTTATACCTCAAAGGCGACAACTTCACCGACATCGTGCCCAGTTACTACTCAGGAGTATCAGGATGTGGTATATAGTAATTTTTTTTTTATCAAATTTACTTATCACTTAGTTTAGTTCTTAATACCAAGTACAGTATATTTTTTAAGCGAAGCTTAATGATGAACAACAACATTAAAAGTTTGTTAGAAACTAGAATAATAAATGAATATGACAAATGTATGTCCATTATTTTTCAAACAAACGTTTATTCAAGATTTGAAAATTCTCAAAATTCAATATTATTGTGCAAACAAACTGAATATAAAATTTGTTAAAATAATTTACGTTTTGAAAATTTCAGAAATTTGTATTAAATTGTATTTTCTTCTTTTTAAATTTTTATAGTTTCTTGGAAATATTAAAATTCTCTATTTTATCACCACTGCGAATCTTATTAATACACCTGGTCTTCATGAGGATTGTTTATATTTCGAATTCGGCCCTTTGAATACAAACGACAAAACTGCAGCTTTTGTGGGTAAGGGTCGAAGGTAAGAAAAGAAATCTCCACCGTCAAGTATCAAAATACATGTTTCCACTTGGTAAAAATACGTTTTAAAATGAAAAAAAAAAATACAAATAATCCTTACAAGTTGAATAATTTTAAGTTTTCAACTTGGTTGAATTTGTTTTCAAAATTTGGAGGGTGGTTCTGGTCGCCATTATTAAGATTCCTGTCATGGTTTTTATTTTAGCTGTTATTCTCATTATATTCATGACATCATTTCAAGTAACATAATTCGTTTTTAATTAGATATAGGTTAGATTTAACTACAAATTTTACCTTAAAATAACGTCATTTCAACGTAAATATTGATGAGAAATGGGAATTTATGGTTGAGTTAAAACATGGTAGGGGGTAATTGGGGTTTTTTCAGTTCAACTGACATAAAATAATAAAGCAAACCATTACAGTGAATAGGCGGAGCCACGTTTGCTCGCTCATATCAAATGTCTTTTCTTTTAATAGTGACACTATATTACCCAACTAATAGAAATACAGTAGCAGACAGAGTAAACAGCCATCTTTCTCCAGTTTACATTTTTTAATTTTAATAATTTTCATCAAGTGAAAACAGAAATAAAGCATTTTTATGCTATTTTAACTATATTTTGTGTTATCCGTTTAACATAAAATGGTTTTCAGTGTATTTTAGTTTATTTAATAATGTTGTTTTCTGTTTATATCTGAAGTCCTGCTGGAGATTACAATGAAGAAAAAGCTACAATTGTCCTCACTGAAAATGGAATAACTGCCCAAAATTCAAACAATCAGAGTAAGTAATTATTATAATAATAAACTACTTACTACTCACTAATAATACTTTTAATTGTTTTTTGGAAATTACTTCTATAGATACGGCTTATTTTGGAACTGGGTCCATTGATGAAGATGGTGTCATTACCTTCAACGATTGTATGCGAAATGGTAAGCAACATTTTACCTTGATATTTTTTTCACATTTAGCTTTTAGCATTTTAAAAAACTGTTATTTTTAGTTTTCTAACTTTACAAATAATTAATTAATAGTGCTGATGTAACGTCAAATAGAACAAACGCCAAACTGAACAATATACCAAGTTGAAGAAACGCCAAACTAAAAATAACCATCAGAATTTAGGCGTTTGTTTCAAATTTGACGCTTTTTTGTTCAGTTTGGTGCTTATTCAAGTTTTTTTAGTTTGACGGATGGAGAGTATAGTTTATTGTAGTCTCTTTGTACAGTCAATTCGCCTTAGTTAAATCTAAGTGAATCTTAACAGTAAATATAGGGGATGTTCAATTTGTTGCTAAATCAGTGTCACCATTTTAACAGAAGCAACCATCTTCTATCTATCTACCTATATCTATCATTTAAATCAGTGACTTAATTTTAAATCAATCCACCCTGTATTATATAAACAAGTAGGCCTATTTTCAAAAACATATTTCAAAACTAACAACATCTTGTTTTCTTTTACATGTAGTGTTGTATGTCGGATGCAAACTTGACAAGTGTGACAGTTCAGTTGTGTCTCAAGCTCAACAAGTTGCGCAAAAAATCGTTCAATCACAGTCGCCACCGCAACTGGTTTCAACTCTTATCAATTTTAGTGATTGTACTAACACTCCTACTACTGGCAGTGATTAATCTTGAAACACTATTATAGTCATATTTTTAGTCGGCATAATGAAAAGGAATCCTAATCTGATCTGTTGTATAACAATTTGAATACAAACTTGGAAGGATGTCTTCACGAAATAATGACTAAACTTGACATTAAATTTAATTTATCCAAACATTGTTGTATTACGATATTAAAAATCTGCAAACAAAAAATAAGTTAATAAAAACACAGTTAAAAGTGCATTATAAAAATGAATGCGATACTTTCTTCTTCATATAACAAAAATTAAAGGGGTTTTGCAGACGATTCCTCGGTGGCACACAGTGGAAATAGCCTCCACTTGTGGTGCTGGGGGCCCTGGGTTCGAATCTCGGTTGAGGCATGGTTGTTGTGTTTGTCTTTCATTAATAATTCCGTCATTGCGGAGTTGACGTCAGGCAGGGAGGCCAGCCGGTCGGTCATAAAACACATTTCGTCAAATCAGACTCGTATGTCGCATCTTTCATACTTCATCAACAACAACAACAACATTTGACTGACCCTGCTCGGTGTGGGATGTGGTCCAGGAAAAGAAGTCTATTAAGTGGGTTTTAATGTGTAAACGCCCCTCGAACTCTTGATTATTCCCGTCTTTCAGGAGTAAAATGAAGAGAAACTCGAAAGTGTTTTATGAAACTAGGAGGTATTGTTCACGTTGATATCATTCAAAATAAGCTTGTTTATGTTTGTTTGAAAATGGCCCAACTTTAAGCGGAATATATTTTAATTTTTGTCCTAAAATGCTTATTTTGAAAGATATCAACATGAAAATACTATTAACTGACTAAGCTACCGTTCTAATTTCTAACACTTTAAATGTATCGTTAATATTACTTCTGAAACGCAGAATAATCAATCAGCAGCTGTTTGTAAACAATCTTTCGACTCCTATCCAGTGCAATACTTGTATTGACGTTCCTGATCCTCTTTTTTGAAACCAATTTTCCAATTTTAATTAAAACACTTGATTTAAGTCGCGATTTAAAATTCAGCAGAAAAATGTAGAAAAAGCAACAAAGCAAGCTCGGAACTAGCAACAGTCTCCAGTAATTGTTGTTGGTGACACAGTAACATACACAAAAAAATTTTTAGCTTGCAACAACAGTAGCAAGTTTCGTTACCGTTGAATCTCTTTAGAATGAAACTATAGGTTTGTACCTTGGTTAGCTAAGAAAACAAGGCTGTATGCTGTAAAGCTTAGTACAGACCGGGGCGATAATCCCCAGAAACATTGTTACCAGTGCTGTTTTCTACCATTTCAAAGTTATTTGTTTTAAGGTCGTCGTTATTCTTAATGATTGCTAAGTTTAAGGTAGTGCTAATCTCATTAATTTTAGAAAGCTTCATGTAAAATTTGATGAGTTTAGCAGTTGCTTTGACTTAAAAACCATTACAAATACTACTCTTACATAACCTAAAATCCTTGCTCTCTCTCTCTCTCCACTACTTAGACACTAAATAAAATTGTTAACACGCACTTTGCTAAAGATTATTACAATTTAATAATTTCACATAAAAATGTTCAAATTAAATGTAGGCCTAATATTTAAAAATAAAATAAAAGTGAAATTCAAATTTATTTACCATCAAAAAATCCAGAATTTTAATCACTTTAAACGTTTCCCCCTTTGTCACAGGCCTTCATAACTACTTGGCAGAGTAATTTACCAAATTTAAATATGGAACCATTGATGAGACAAACTTCTATTCACTTGATTCTAGTTTTATGCACCAAGGCGTGCTGCCCATATGGCAGCTCGGGCAAATGCCAGAAGGGCCCGTATTCAATTCAGCCGGTTTGGTTCTTTTTTCAACAAAAAAATGCCAATCCAGTATAAAATTTAAAAATAAAAACCAATGAGTCGTTATTTTTCTTGTCCCGCACATATATTAATGTAGAGATGGCCAGCTAGAAGATTTTATAATTTTGCTTACTAATAGTCTAATATGTGTGCCGGTATACCTTCAAAATGCGAGGACCAAATTATTTTCCCAGCACGCCTCTGTTGAGGGCTCACTCTTAACGATAGTAACTCTCAATCTCGGTAGTAACTCGATAGTAACTCTCATCACAAAAGTGATATTATGATAACCTTTCTAACCAAGAGTGAAAAAGGTAAGGTAAAATTGTCTGTGTAAATAATATGAATTAGAAAACTTAAGTCAAACTTTGCCGAAGTAAATTTAAAAAAGACACCGATGTTATTTACTTGATTTGCAGCTTTGAATGTCAAAATCAAGCTGAATTAACACAGAAAACTGTTTTAAGTTTATTTTTTAAAAGTAACTTTCTTAAAAATGTCCCTATAAAATGTGCTCCCATTTCTCGTATCGTTCACTGCTAAACCAGTTTAAGAATTGTGCCACAATTCGAAAAGATGTTCTTTTTTCTAGTAATTGCCATCACTTTTTGCAGTGTGGTTACCTCAGAGGTGACGACGAAATCCTATACTTTACCACCCTATAGTATACCGGGATCGACCAACTTTACCCCACCATCTTGTCCAGTAACTCCTCAGGAATATGCGAAAGTGGTAGAGTATTTTTTTATTTATAAATTTACTTATTACTTTTAGCGTATAGTTTCTTAATTCTACAGTATATTTATTTAAGTGAAGTTTAATAAATGAACAACATTAAAAGTTTGTTAGAAACTAGAACAGTAAATGAATGTGATAAATGTATATATATATTATTTTTCAAACAAAAAGTTTATTCAAGAGACGTCAAAATTCCAATTTTTTTTTGAAAACAATTGAATATAAAAAATTTAAAAAAAATTACGTTATAAAAATTTGCGAAATTTAATTAAATTGTATTTTCTTTTTTTTTTCATTTTTTTTTTTAGTTTGTTGGAACGATTAAAGTTTTCTATTATATTACCACTACCTCTAATAAAGCTGTTCTTTCTGAGGATTGTCTATATTTCGAATTCAGTGCTTTGAATGCAAACGACGCAACTGCAAACATCACGGTTATAGGTCGAACGTAAGAAAAGAAAATTTCAACACTTAAAAGTATCAAAATACATGTTTTCACTTGGTAAAAATACGTTTTAAATTGGAAAAAATACAAATAATTATTCAAAGTTGGATAATTTTAACTTTTCAACTTTGGTGAGTGGTTCTGTTAAAGCGTGGTAGAGTGATTGGGGTTTTTTCAGTTCAACTGTCCTAACATAATAAAGCAAGCCATTATAGTGAATAGGCAGAGCCACGTTTGTTCTCTCATATCAAATGCCTTTTTCTCCCAATAGTGACACTATATTGCCCAACTAATAGAAATTCAGTAGCTAATTTAGCCACAGAGTAAACAGCCATCTTTCTCCACATTTTTTTCCATTTTAAAAAAAGCATTTTTATTCTATTTTAAATATATTTCATGTTATCCGTTTCACATATAAAATGGTTTTCAGTGTATTTTAATTTAATTATTTTGTTGTTTTTTTGTTTCTATATTTGTAGTAATGAATATTACAATCAATACAAAAGTTCAGTTGTCCTCACTATAAATGGAATAACTTTCCAAGATTACTTGAATCAGAGTAAGTAATTATTATAATAATAATAAACTACTTACTAATCACTAATTGTTTCATAATTTACTTCTTATAGATGTCGATTTTTACGGAACTGGGTCCATTGATAAAGATGGTGTCATTACCATCAGTGATTGTAATAGAGATCGTAAGCAACATTTACCTTGATCTTTTTTTGCATTTATAGTTTTTTTTTAAAGACCTTTTTGTTGTTTTCCAACTTTACAAATAATTAATAGCGCTGATCTAGCGTGAAATGGAACAAACGCCAAACTAAATAAAATAAACTTTTTGGCGTTCATTAAACATGTTTGACGAGATTGTTCAAAATTGATCATTTATGCTTTTGTGACAATTTTGAGCTTATTCAAGTTTTCTAGTTTGATGATGAATATGGAGAGTAGTGTTACTTTTAACCTCTATGTACAGGTTTTCCGCCTTACTGCAATAACAACTCTGTAGGTATTTAATATGGAGATTGTTCAATTCAGCGCTAAATCCGCGCTACCATATATTAACAGAAGTCACCATAATTATTAGAAATTTGAATGTTTTTTTTTTATAAATATGCTATATTAAGCAAATACTTTCTAATTATCTTTCAAAACTAACAACATTTTGTTTTCTTTTACATGTAGTGTTGTATGTCGGATGCAAACTTGACAAGTGTGACAGTTCAGTTGTGTCTAAAGCTCATCAAGTTGCGCAAAAAATCGTTAAATCACAGTCGACACCTCAACTGGTTTCAAGTCCTATCAATTTCAATAATTGTACTAACGCTCCAGGAACTACTACTGATGGTGATACTTGGTAGTGATTAACATCGAATCACAATTATAGTCATATTTTTAGTCGGCATAACGAAAATGAAATCCTTCCTAATCTGATCTGATCTTCACGAAACAATAATTATAAACTTGACATTAAATTTCATTTATTAAAACATTGTTGTATACGATATTAAAAATCGGCAAACAAAAACTCAGTTAAAAGTGTCTTATAAAATGAAATAAATAAATGGGTTATTCATTCTCTAGTTTTGCATTTGTACTTAATGTAAACGTCCCTTGACGTTGATATAATTCAAAATAAGCTTTTTATGCCAGTTTGAAAAAATGACTTATCTTTAAGCAGAAGATATTTATTAAAGTTTTGTCTCTAAAACGTTTATTTTAAAAGATATCAACATTAAAATACTATTATGTGGTACAGCTACCATTCTAGTTTTTAAGACACTTTTAGTTTATCTTGAAATGCAGAATAATCACCGTTTGATAATCAGTTGTTTATGTAAACCAGCTTAACTTGGATGCCGTGTTGTTTCATCACAATGACGGCTGTGTAAAATGAGCAAAGTGCTCAACAAGTCGCACAAACTTCACAATCGACACGAAAACTCTTTTGGACTCGTATCCATTTCAATAAATTCACTGACTGACACCTCTGACCCGGCGTAAATTAGGCAACAATGCAAGCTTGCAACCAACAACAGTGTCCAGTAACTGTTGCTACTTGCTAGTGACACCATTATTAATGTCAAAAGTATTAATGTCATAGGTATTAATGTCAAAAGTAGCTTTCAACAGTACGAAGTTTTGCTGCCAGTTCGAAAATCATGAGAATTTTTTCTTTTGAAACCACAAAATCTCATATTTTCAAGCCTTAGGCACACCGCAAAAATTATTTTTTTCCTCTCCACTTTTACGATGGCTGTGTGGTGTTACGTTTGAAGCCTATGTTTTCTGCCAAATGTAGCCATGGAGCCTTAGTCATTAGCTCTCTCCTATACAACAATTATTGGCCTCGTATACCTAGTACACACCTGATAATTTAAAGGCATTTAAATAATAAACGTGTTCTACAGAGCCCTGTGAAGGACAAACAAACAATATGTCGAATTCAATTTATTCACATAATAATCTCAAAATATTGAGTTAATACTTAAATATCTAAACTATTGACAACATATTAATTTAGTATTTCAATTTAAAATATTAATAATAAAGTCAATTTTTATTTGGGTTTGTCCTTAACTGGATTCCGTATAATTCACCTAAACACATTTAATTTGAATTCATTTAACTCATGTGTGTGTACAAGGTATTAGGGTGTGACTTTTGAGTACCAGTAACATAATGTGGCCATAAATTTTGGCGCAGCCTCACCAAAAAAAAAAAAAAAAGGTTAATTCACACGAAGTGAATCATACAACTGGGCTACTAAATTAGTTCTGAACTTGTGCTGCCTTATTATGCAAACCATATTTTATAAAAGCTAATTAATATGTTTTACTGTTGCTGTTTACAAATGAGGAGTTTTTTTGTCAAAACGTTACATGTCTGTCCCATTACTAAAATTTGCCGGGAAACGCAAAAAAAAAAACCCCAAATCCTACTACAGTAGAAAGTCGATTATCGGAACTAATATAGGACATGTATAGTTTCCAATAATCAAAAGTTCATATAATCGCGCTTCCATTAAAAAAAGTAGAGAAAAGTAAGAAAAAATCGATTGTAATGACTTTTTTTTATTTCCATAACTGACATAAGTAGCATTTTCATAAAAAAAAGTAAAAAAAAAAATGGTTCCGATAATCAACGGTTCTGATAATTAATCGATGCTCTATTGTACATGTAAAAGCAATAAAAAATCTGGATTTCGAGTGGCTTTTACTGTAGGATATGTTCTTCTCAGGTAAAAAAAAGGTATTACTGATATCGATTCAGCTCTGATTAAATTAATAAAATATGTTAGGCCAAATATGGACATGTGCCTTTTTGAACAAACAAAAAAGCTCCTCCTTATTGTGGTAGAAACTCGATTTTTGATAGGTTAGCTAATAGCTGAGCTGTTTTGAATGAATCTACATTTTTCCATTCAATCAAATTTATTTATTATGTAAACTAAACACAACAAAGTGAAATAATATCATGAAAACAAGACTTAAGGTTGAAGGAAACACTAATTAGGCCTACTAATTCGGGACCATACTTACCTTATGTTACTTATCTGTGTTTAAATTACAAATTGAAAACGTTTGTTTTACATTATTTGATTTTGGTCTATTGATATAGAAAAAAACAAAAAAACAATGTGTGTTCAGTGGCTGAAAAACAAAGTAGTTCAAACACAATGGAGGAAGTTTATTTAAGCGATGCTTTGTTTTGTTTTAATTATAAATTGTTAGTTTTAAGTAAAATACAATTTCTTTTTCTTTCTAGTCCACTTAATGAAAAAAAACAAAAAAAAACAACATGAATTTTAAGAATTGTTCCATTTGAGCTTTTAAAAATGTATAAATTATGAATTGTTGTTGTTTTCTTTGTTATTCAGTTCAACGAACTCAATTCAATTTGAAGCCCTTTTTCTTAACTTAAAAACTTAAAAAAAAAACCCAAATCATGATGTGCCAATCATAATTTTGTACAATTTTTTTTTCCTTTCTTGTTTTTATTTCAAAAATTATCCAATTTCCTGGAATTAAAATTAAATTAAAGTTCACTTGTTCTCTTTCAATAACCTTCAGGAAGTTTAGAAACTCAAGAAAAACAAAAGGATTTTTATTAATTTAATTTTCAAAAAACTCATGGAAATCAAAGTTATTTCAATTTATTATTGTTAAATATATAAAAAATAGTGAAAACGGATTAAACTTTTATTTTTAAAATAAACTGAAGTTCAAAACTGATTTACTATAAACATTCCTGCATTTTAAGGTCTTTTTTTTAGAAAATAATTTTCCAACTCTGAGGTTATTCTACTTTTCATGCAGAACAACAACAACAACAAAGGAGAAACTGAAAGATTGTTAGAAACTAGAACAGCTAGTAGCCTTATCACTTAATAGTATTTTCATGTTTTGATATCTTTCAAAATAAACTTTTTATAGACAAGAATTTAAAAAGAAATATTGCCTGATTAAAAAGTTGGATCATTTTCAAACTAACATACCCCTTCTAGTTTCTAAAACACCTTCAAGCTTCTTCGTAATTTAGCTTCTGAAAGATAGAATAACCAAGAGTTTCATAAGCATTTTACACTAATTTTTACACTAATTACATTAAACATTGTCCATCTGTTACAGGCGTTCGTGATTCCTTCCTATGTTTCAATAGTACCGGTAATTTAAGAAATTCAATCATGGACCCATTAATTAAGACAAACTTCTATTCATCTAATTCTAGGTTTTAATCCCCAAACTTACAGTACGTGCTGGGATTGGCCTTATTCTTAATTGTATTATTTCTTAGTACTGTACCCATCTTAAACGATTCCATCTCAAACGACAATGAGGCTTGGAGGTGGAGGTTAGCTATGAAAATGGCTACCATCGCAAGCATATTACTCAGAAGCATTGCAGCAAGCCAACCTATAGCCTCCACCTCCAATCTTCATTGTCATTTGAAATAAAATCATTTGAGATGAAACACACACACCCTACCCCCTAATTAACCAACAGTTCTGTGTTTTAATATATAAGTAGATAACAAGTCAATAGAAAAAAAAAAGGGCGCCGACAGTCCGTGCAAATAGCACGAGCTAGGAACTAAACGTAAAAGTAAATTTGACAAAAAAGACACACACAGATGCTATTTACTTGATTTGCACTTGAATGACAAAATCAACTTCTACAAATACAGAAAAAGTTATGTTTTTATCTCTGACTTTGCACGAAAATTTCCCTATAAAAAGGTGCTGCTTCTGCTGTCATTTCTAGTACTTCTTTTAAAATCATAACACTTTACTTCCTAAAGAAATGACTCAATTCGAAAAGATGTTCTTTCTAGTAATTGCCATCAGTCTATGCAGTATCAGTACTTTGACTGTAAAGGCGGTAACGTTACCATGCGAGTTACCAACTTGTGCAGTAACTCCTCTGGTGTATAATAATGTGGTACAGTATCATTCTTTTATCAATTTATTTAACTCATGGTATATATATCAATTTTTAAGGCTATGTTTTAGTTCTTAATACAAACTACAATAATTAAAAGGTAGTTAGAAACTAGAATAGTAAACGAATATTAATTATTAAATGAATACTTTTATCATGTCCATTATTTTTCCACATTCTTGATTTTCTAAAGTGTTCAAATTCTACTTTTTAAACACAAATTGAAGTGAAGAAATTAACATTCTTAAAATTTTTTAATCAATTCTATTTTTTTTTTTTAATGTTTAGTTTGCTGGAACAATGAAAGTTCTTTATTTCCTCTCCACCGCCAATCCTCAAACTGTTCGTCCTCAAGATTGCTTTTATGTCCAATATGGTCCTTTGAGTGCAAATCATGCAACTGCAAATTTCATGAGTTTAGGTCGAAAGTAAGGCAATAATTAGATTAATTAATTAACTATAAATTATGTATTTAATTCATGTATTTGTTTTCTGTTTATAAAGTGGCGAACAGTATACGCAACACAATAGTACAGTTCTCCTCACTGTCAATGGACTAACTTTACAAACTTATTTGGAACTCAGTAAGTTATTACTAATAATTTACTAATCCATTTACTAATAACTGAATTATATAATTAACTTCTTGAATTTTATGTGTGTAAATATAGATCTTCCGTTATACGAAACTGGTTCCATTAATCCAGTTGGTGTCATTACCATTAACGACTGCACTAGAGATTGTAAGCAATATTTTATCTTGTGGCGATGATTTAGCGTCAAATGGAACAAACGCTGAATTGAAGAAGAAAAAAAAACCAACAAACTGTACAAATGCCAAATCTTTGGAATGTTTCATATCGCGCTTATTAAAATTGGCGCGTTTAAATCATTTTGGCGCTTATTCAGCTTCTCAACTTTGAGAATTGTAAATGTTAGAAAATAACACTTAAGTTGATTGAAGCTCCTATGTAAAAGCTTTCGCGCAGTTACAGTAAAAACGCAACAATTAAAGCTTGGAAGCAAAATTAAATCTTATTTTTGGTAGTTGTACCAGTATATGGGGTATTTGCGCGTGTTTCATTTGGCGCTATATCAGCGCTACCATTCTAACAGAAGAACAAAAGTTAAAGAAATTTAAATAATTTATTAAGGTTTATGTTAAAAGTTGCTTCTTAATAACCGCATTTATAGTCGGCATTACTTTGTTCTTGGATTATTTGTATTCAAATTGTGTTCATCAAACATGAAATTTCTTTTTTATTTGATTTTTAGTGTTTTATGTCGGTTGCCATGTTAACAATTGTGGTCCTGCAGTTGTCGCAAGTGCTAAAATAGCTGCACAATCTATAGCTAGTTTGCAACTGACGCCGAAACTCCATTTGACGACTGTTAATTTTACTCAATGTACTAATACTCCTACTAGTACTGCTTAAAAATCATAATTTTAGTCGCGTTTATAGTCGGCATTTCGTGATGACGTCCTCTCTTTCTATCTAATCTGTGTACACACAAAATAATGACTATAAACGCCTCATTAGATTTATAACAATCTGTTGCTATGTAACTACTTGAAATAAATTCAATATAAATGATGAACAATATAATACGACTGTGACACTCACTTCTTATAAAGAAAAATTGAAGAGAGAAAAAAAATATTCAAAATGTGCTAACACTATTTTAATGACGATATTTTTTTAAAATAAACTTTTTATTGTTTTTTTTTTTTTGTAATTAAAGAACCTATTATTAAAAAAACTTCAATATAAAATTTACGTTGAAAGATTATCGTCATGAAAAAATTTTTTTTAGCATAATTATTAATTAGTTAATTTAGCTTCTATTTTTATTCTAGTTTCTATCAAAACATTTGTATTTTTTTCTTAAAATTTTGTTAAGATAGTTCATGAAAAGCCGATTTTTGAACTCTTCCATTATTCTGTTTTTCAGGAAAGCAAAACATTAAGAAAAACTAGAAAGTATTTTTTTCTTTTCTTCTAGAAACTAGAAGAGTACCTCTCAATTACTTCAGAGTATTTTGATGTTGATATTTTTTCAAAATAACAATAATTTAAAAAAAAATATCGTCTGTTTAAGGGTTAATTTCAAATGGACATTAATAATGTTTTATTTGAAGGATATTCGGCATCAAAATGCACTTAAGTGGATTGAGCTAATAAGTACTCTTCTAGTTTCTAAAACACATTCAATTTTCTCTTCATTTTCCTCTCCTGAAAGACAGAAAGAATTCGATGGACGTTGTTGTTTACACTTTAAAACCACCTTAAGTATTTATAACGATAGTTAGTTGTTTGGATTGCGTTTATAGTAGAATTTAATATTAAACCACGTTAATATTAATACAGTTTACAGTACGCATTTCAAGATGAAGGTCTTTCTGAATTTGTTTTCAAATAAGACATGTCATTCCTGAGAAATAAAAAAAATAATGGGAGAAACAGGGCCACTTTTAATCCATTAGGCACAATATAGGCACACAGTGCCTAAGGTCTGCGAGTATTGGAAATTTTCGACACAAAAACACAAAATATAAATTAATTCTATATTTTAACAAATGTTTAATGTTACATTGGAACGTATAGCACATAATTCAAACGATAAAATTCAATTAAAAATTAACTAAAATGTTATGATTGGGGGGGGGGGGAAGCCTATAAAATTAGGAGTGCCAAAAATATCAAAAATACCAACTATAAACGCGACATAATTATCTAGTAAGATCTGAATTTTTTTTTTTTTTATTTCTCAAAAAGAAACTGTTTTTTGTTTGTTAACATTTTTGTTGACCAAAAAAAAATCATTTCCTGCATCAAATTCTAAAAGAAGTATGTAGTTCACGTAATACAATGAAAAGAGGGGAGACAGAAACGTCAGAGAGCCGCGCAGATTGCGAGTGACGTCACAGAAAATATGCCATTCATGTGTCAATTACGCGTCGCCGTGTCTCGAACAGACTCGTCTCTTCAGAATTTCAAGAAGAAGAAAAAAAGAGGCAAATTGAACGAAAACCGGGTTGAAAACGATTTGTTTACTGTCACAAACTATTGTACAAAACTGCATTCCTGTCCCCCTCTTCGTTTTCTTAGTAATGAATTCCTTAAATACTAATTACGAAACACGTAATTACGTTACGGTTACACCATTAAAGTAGACTCCAAAACGTCTCTTAAAAACGAAATCCTCTCTTTCCTCATTTTTTGTTAACAAACGACACCCAGTAATAAATTGCATACATTACAAAATATGAAACACTTACGTTTTACTGCTTACGATGTTATTACGGTTCCATTATAGATTTGTACGTTTGCACTTTTAAAATAAGATTGAACAACTGTTTGAGCAAAGTGAACAACACATAGAAACACTTTGGCAACGTCCTCAATTTTACTATTTCTCCTCCATATTGTGTTTGCCTTATCAAATACGTTCGTAACTGCAGCTCAAGAGGGACCAGTGTCCTATTTAAATACACGCTTTTTATTCGCATGCGAATGCACCTTTTTATTTGAATTCGCGCCTTCAGTAACGCTATCTATTGACCGGAAAGTGCATTATTATTTTTTTTTTTTAAAGTTTAAAGGAAGATTATGTTCACAGTGCTTTTTGAATAAACATTTCTCACAGTTGTTTTTCATAGTGCTTTATGAGGTAGGGCCAAAAAGTTGATTTTACGGGTTTTTATCTAGTTGAGAAATGTTAAAATTATTTCAAATTATAATTAAAAATAAATGCAATTTAAATATAAAGTTTTGACACAATTTGTGAACTCTTTAGCAATATCTACTTTAGGTTGATCTAAGATGGCTATTTGTTCTGAAAATGCTAAGTGAAATTTGCCATATTTGTACACCTTTTGCGCTCTTATTAGCACCTTCAACATAATTATGTAATTTCATTGTTACTATTTGTTAGGCTAAAATTCAAGTCGAGATCTTAGAAGTTAGCAGTTCTAATTCAATTCTCTATGCAGAGTTTTAATATGCAAAAATCCTCGTTAAAAATGCTTAATAAAATTTACGTTATAACCCTGCTGAGAGAATTAAAATAGAAGTTCATTAAATTGCAAAGTGATTTTCTTGAATTCTGTCCTTACGATGATTTTTTTTTTTTGGAAAAAAAAGCTGTGAAAACTTGTAAACCACTGTGAAAATTCCTTCTTGTCTTTATTAAATTGACAGGGAAGTGGGCGCCGCACAGTTAAAAGTTATCTTCCTCCTTCATTTCCGTTATAGAGGGAAGGTGCTTGGTTAAAAAAACAGCCTAGGGTTTATCATAGGAGTAATAAAAAGTCGCTTTAAAACAATAAAATAAAAATAAAAGTAAAAATAAAATTGATTTGGCGTTATTTGTGCGCCAATCTCCCACAATAAACAGAGAAAAAAAATTCGAAATTGACCGCGACGCGAACCCCTAGTCAATGGTAGCATAAGAACTACAAGTAACTAATGTACCCAAAATAAAAAGCCGATGTAACGACAGCGAGCCGGCTCTTTCCATTTGCGATCAATAGATGGCGCTAATGCGCCGTCGGCTGTTATTTTAACTAAGCATCTTCCCTTCATAACGGAAATGAAGGAGGAAGATAACTTTTAACCATGCGGCACCCACTTGCTTCTCTTATTAAATTGAACGTAGTTTACTAGTTTATATTGTGTGGTTTAGAATGGCGGCCGTGTACATGGCTAATTTATATTTTGGTTGTGTTATTCGCTTTTCTGACCGTGAACTAAACCCTTGAACAATTGTCATCTGATTCTGATTTCATAATGGTAAAGTATAGAATGTATTAAACCTATTGTCTTTAAGCACAATTCAATTGAACCGTTGTTTTCAGTGCAAAATGTAAACTCTTTCAAGAGACTTGTGTGTTCGTCTCTTTTACGCATTTGTATTTAACCTTGTTTACAAAAACGAGATTATTGGTTGTCGGAAATGATTAGAAATGTGATTCATACATCGTAACAGTGGCTCAAACGTAGACAAAAAGAAGGAAAGGTTACAAAAAATGAATGAAAATCATATATAAAATGTACAAAAACAGATTGAAACTTACAGAAAAACAAGTGTCTAATGATTTTTGGAATTTTTTTTCGATTAGCAGCCGCGGAATCTTTATACCGGATATCTTGCCGTATCTTTTGTCTTTGTTGGAAGCTAGCGGCTTCTAATCAAAAGAATAATCATAATTTTAATGTAGGCCCCCTAGACACATGTATGAAAAACGGGTTTCAAGTTGGCCATAAGCATAAAATGGATTTGAAATATGGCTCAAGATTTTACCGTTGCCACATTGCCAATTAATCAGTTTTGTTCTTTCGATTCAAGGATGGTGCAAGTTGTAGTCGTGAGAATTCGTCTTCAATGAATTTGTCTGAGACGAACGGCAATAACAGAGGAGAGAATACTTCAACGAATGATGGGGAAGAAGAAGAGGATGACGATCCATCGTCGTCGTCGTCGTCATCATCTTCGACATCGTCGTCGGCGTCTTCAACTTCCACTGTGGTCCACTTGGATAACTTTCGACACCAATGGCAAAGAGAACTAGAGAACCCGTCGCGTGCGTCGATAGCAAAGAAACGGAACACAAATCACGAAAACGAAGTAAAATATTTTTGTGGTTTTGTCTTTATTATCTAATTATTTCTGTTTGTTATTTATATATCAGGCCAGAGAAATGTATCTGAAAGGAGTCGAAGCAGAACGTAAAGGTCAACTATACGATGGTAAAATGATCGGATTTGTCTTATCAACTTTCTAACCGATTGTACTTTTCTGATTCTTGTCGTAGCAATTCGGTATTATCGTCGTGCAGTTCAGTTGGTTCCCGATATTGAGTTTCGAGTCGCTGATTTTATTCCGAAAGCAACAAAATGTATGTTTTACACTTGTACTAGTGAGTGAGATTATGACAAGTTCATTTTTATTGTTGTTTTAGTGAATGTTGAAGACATTGATTCGGACGCTTATATATATGATGATTCGGATGGATACGAAGAAGAAGAAGAAGATTGTAATCGTTGTGAAGGGGAAGTGGATGACGAAAATCTAGAGTCGAGGTTTGCGAGATTATGTGGATGGGACGGAAAAATCTGTCGGCCGCTTTATGATCAGCAGGTTCCTTGTTTTTATATTAGTATTCTTTTAAATAGATGAGAGTTTTTATGTTTTTTTTTTTCAGACTAGCCACGTGTCGGTTCTTCCAAGCGAAATCTTGATCTACATTTTCAAGTGGGTTGTATCTTCGGAACTGGACATGAAATCGCTCGAACAGTTGTCGACGGTTTGTCGTGGGTTTTATCTCTGTGCTCGTGACATGGAGCTTTGGAGATTAGCTTGTTACAAGTATTATTATGAATATTTTTGTGATTCGATATTGTGTTTTTTTATTACTTTTGTTTCGTTTCTTTTGTAACTTTAGAGTTTGGGGTGTTAATTGCGGTTCTTATAACATGTACGGTTCTTGGAGAGAGATGTATATTCTGAGACCTCGGTTGAGGTTTAATGGTACGTTTAGAACGCATTCAAAGTTCATTTTACAAGAAGGAAACTTTGCAATTTGTATTTTTATTTTATATTTTCTGAACAAGGTTTAAAGATAAAATACTTAAACGAAGTTTTTCTGTCTTGAAACCCTGTTTAGAGGGGGGCGGGGGGGGGGGGGGGAGGGGGTCACGTGTCCTTCTTGAATTTGGACCTCGGTAAGAAAGAATTTATGTTGCAAAAAAAAAACAGGTAAACTTGGACTTGAAATCTTTATATTTATCGATATTAAAAAAGAGTAAAGGGATGTAAACCGTAATTTACTTTCGAATTTGGCGTTTTTAAGATTTAAATTAACTTTAACTTTATTGGCCAACAGAAAATCGGTTTACCGTTATTATGCACCTTTTTCAGCTACAGTATAGGATGGTTTTTGAGAGCTCTGGTTCTTCTGCGTTTCAAAAGAACAACACTAAGGAGAAGTTGAAAGTTTGTTAGAAACTAGAATGGTAGCTCAATCAATTAAATGTAATTTCATGTTAATATCTTTCAAAATAAACTTTTTATAGCCAAAAATTAAAATAATATTGTCTGCTTAAAGTTCCTTCATTTTAAAACTGACATAAAAAGCTTGTTTTATAAGATATCAACATGGTTATATCCTTTAGTGATTGAGCTATCGTTCTAGTCTATAAAACACTTTCAAGTTACTCTTAACTCTTGGTTCTCGGCTGCACGGTATCGAAAATATGAAATGATTTTTCGTCTTAAACGCAGGTGTTTACATCAGTAAGACCACGTACTATCGTCCGGGCGAAGCTGCATTTCAAGATCTCTCATACAGACCATGGCACGTCGTCGACTATTATCGCTATCTTAGATTTTTTCCAGGAGGTTCGACACGAGCACATTTTGCAGTTCGAGAGTATTTCCATTTACTATCCGTCTTTTGTTTCTTACACAATTCAGGGATAGTTCTGATGATGACAACACCGAACGAACCGATTGTATCTCTTTCGAAACTGAAACAAAGAAATGCAAGGCATCAGGCGATTCTTTCGGGACATTATCGCATTCATGGAAATACGGTTACCGCTATCATGAAGCGTACTAAGATGGCGGAGACGATTCAACCCTCCCCTTATCTTTATCGTCGTGGGAGACAGATTCAGTATCAAGATATGGGAGAACAGACGTTTCATCTAGTAAGACCCAAAAGCTTGTATTTATAGATTGTTTTTAGGTTATCTTGGAACATGATTTTATTTAATGGATATTTTTTAGGAGTTGGAAATTACTGCTTATAAGAATAGACTGAATTACAAACTCGAATGGCGTCATTATTCGACTCATACCGTTTACAGGTAATGGATGACATCGAATTTGAACTTTAACCTTTATTTTGTCTATAAGAAATTATCTTTAACCAAAACAGAAACGGTCAGGAAAGCGTGTCAGATTTTGAACTTTCGCAAACTAAGTTTCCACCTCTTTGGTTTTCTGGAGTCAGAAGTTACTCTTCGTATTCTGATATACCATTACGTTAATTTTGCTCTCGTAATTTTGTTTAGCTTCTTAGTTGTTTCGTGATCGACTTGTAGTAAGAATTACGGTTTAATTTTGGTTTTTGATTTTTTTCGTTTCTTCTTTTTTCTCTTGTTTTGTTTTGCGCATCATTTACCTTCTAATTTGGTTTGCATTTGGATAATTTTTTTACATTGACTTAATTTTGTGGATTGAAAATTAGAGAATTTTCAGAATTGTTTATTTTTATGTTTCGAGAAATATTATTTTTTGTCATTTCATTTTGAAAAATGTTATATATATACATTATATATGTTTTATGTTGCAAATAACAAGTTGTGTCTTTATTGATGTTAAATTTAAATCTGAAATTGTTTCGATTATAAAATGGACCTTGGAAATATTTCTAAGTTCTGATCGTTAGCTAACGATTTGCAACATTAGCAGTTCGGAGAAAAATGTCCATATCTTCCTAATAGCTTATATAGGCCATTTTTCTGGCCAATTAATTCTCCTGTCACTGGAAACGCCTCAGGAGGAATGTTAAATGTTTTAAAATGTTTCTCAAAGTGGTTTATAAACATTTGATGTGTTGAACTATGACGGAACGTCTTTCAGGAGCCAAGTTAAGAAAAACTAAAGTGGTTTAGAAACCAGAAGAGTATCTTGATCAATGATCACTTAAGAGCCTAGATACAGCGTTTAATTCAAAATTTCTCTGAATGTAGGTGCTGTGATCGTTTTTGATTTAAAAATGGTTTTTAACGTTTTTTTTCTCCAGGTTTGAAGTCACATAATAATTAATAGAAAAATAATTTTACGTGCTAAGCTTATAATAAAAAGGAAACATCATGAAGCTAATAGATTAATGCACGTGCTAATTAATTTGTTATTTTTCTAAGTCGTTTTTAACGAGAATTCTTCAAATATTTGTGGGATAGTTGTTTGATCTTATGGGATTTAACATGGAGTTAAAAAAAAACGTAAGATTTTAAATGTTATTTAAAAATAGAAAGACCTTTCAAAACTTAGAAAAAGAAATCATCCTAAAGCCAATAAACACATGCAAGTATGTGATCAATTTTTTTGATTGTTTTAAAAGTTTGCATCATTTTAATGAGAATTCTAACTATTGTGAGATGGTGGAACTTTGTAGATTTGTGAGGTTATATTTTATTTGGAAAAAAAACTTTATTAATATTTTTCAGACAAATATTTGTATTATATTTATAATAATTTAAAATTCAATCGTTAACACAAGTGTTAACACAACACGTCACCAAAAGAATTCTCTTTTTTGCATAAAATGTTCTTTAATTGAGGTTCTAATTAAATGTGTTTTTGTGCAAAGGTCAACTGCAGCCATTCTTATTTCTTACTCCAACCTCTTACACGAATTGTGACATCACGCGATTTCGTTTCAATTCTGATTTATGATTGGCTAATGGGAATGGGATTATTTTCTTTTTAATGGGCGGATTTACACAATTAAGGGCGAAGTTATATTTAATTTGTACACCTGTGCTCCGGTTCATGGGTTATGAAAAAGGGTTGTTTTGGCGCCTCGCGTGATTTGACCACTTGAATCCTTGTTTGACGATTTCAATTTTCACTGCGAATGTAGAGTTAATCTTCATTTGGCGCCAGCGACTTTTGTTTCACCGTGACCAATTCTGAATGTTTGTTTCGCTGGTTATTATCTTCGATTAACTTCGGTTTTTGGCGAGTTTTCATTTTAGTTAAATTAAGTTTTTAATTCTTTTAATTTAAAACGTTTTCGTTGCGTTTTGATTCCGCCCCCCCCCTTCCCCTCTTTGTTCTAAATGGTTTTTTCGCGGGCTTTTTCATTATCCTTTCTTCAGAGTTCAAGCTTGTTTTTTTTATAATTTGTATTTTAGGTATTCTTGGCACCAATTATTGCTAATTTGCTTTTATTTTTCGGCTATTTTTCTGCAGTTTTTTGGGTTTTGAGAGTTTTCTATCTATTGACCAATGTTTCCATGCATATCTTATAAAGTTTTCATTTTTAAAATTTTTTTTTTGCCATTCACGTCTAATAAATTCCGAAACACTTTAATCAATTCAATATAAAAAATAAGACAAATGGTAATTAAACCCACATGCAATCGAAATAACAATTTCCGTACACATTTTTGTCCAAAAACAAGACACAATAAACATGTGCTCTTGGCTAAAGTACAATGGTGGGAAATTTAAAATTCTTGGACGTCTGCATTCGCCGTCTGGTGGCAATTTCGAAGTATTGCGCAACATTTTTTCACTCATTTTTGAGTCGAATGGGTCGGCCTTCTCTATATAAGGAGGCTATGCCTAGGCAATGTAGGCATGGCCGAATTTATTGATTCATATGAATCGGATGTTTCTATTCCGATTAATAATCGGAAAATTAACTGATTCGATTTTTCTAACTTCAGGGTGGGAGTCGTGGGACTGGGAAATAAAAAGGATTTTTTTTTCTTTCAAATGTCATGACTTTGTAAAAAATAGAAAGGGATTGAAACTTGAAAAATAACCAAACAATAATAAAAAAAAAATCATGTTTAGGGAACTTTATTTACTCGTATTATTTATAAAATAAATATAATAAATATAGTAAAGTTGAATCGGCTTGGTTTGAATCGATTAATCGAAAGGTGTCGAATCGATTAGAACTAAAAACATCGATTCTCTGATTAATCCAATCGGAATCGATCCTCGCTAGCGTTCGATTTTTTGTGGGGTTTTTTTTTTCGTCCGGCAAATTGTGTCAAATTTTTGCTTCTGTTTTCACTGCCTTTATATTAAGATGATTGATTACGAAGAATCAGAGTTCAAGAAGGCGAAAACTGTAAGTATTTCTTTACGTTTTATAGAACATATGTTACGTAAATTAGATCACAAGAACGGAATTTGTGTTCGTTATAGAATATCAGTAGTAGTTACTGTTTAGATCACTAGATGTCGCAACTGTCTTTGTTATGGTGTCGCGTGGCCTATTTAAAGGGATTTCTATATACTGTATAAGTGTCATCAGTATACATGTTTCATGTAAATGAATTTCCGTGTTTCGTATATATTTAAGCAGCTGTTAAATGTTGTTTTAAGTAAATTGTGGCGTTAATTATTATTATTCTCATGTCTCTGTCTAACTAGTTTTGACGTACTCTGGTGTTATTTTTCAGTCTTCTTCTTGTTCTCTCTGCACCTTGTTGAGTTTTTCAGTTGCCAGTCGTTTATATTTCATACTTTTAAAGTGTTGTTAACTTTATCGTTTCAAAATGTTTAAATATGAAGTGAACGACTACAAGTCTTATAAAGGCATCCCTGGCATTATACAGGTCTTAAAATCCACTTTTTTACGGCTTCTAATATTTTTTTTTAATCAGAACTACAGGCCCCCGGTTCACAAAACTACAAGTCTTGTCAGTAACAAGTAAATTTTAACAAGTATGTGAAATATCTACTTATTAGCATTTGACGTGCATTTAGCATTTTACAAGTGAATTTTTTACAAGTTTACAAGCGAATTACTTGTAACTTAACAAGGGTAGTTGACAAACTTGTTACTGGCACTTGGTTGCCAACCAAAGATTTTCTACCTAACTCAAAAGGTAGGTAGATTATTTTACAAGTGTAAAACTTAAGTTCTAATCTCGTATTTTTTTTTAAAAAAAAACACAGCTTATTTCATAATGCAACACTTTTAGACATTTTGACGTGCTTGAATTACACACAAAAATCTACAAATCTTATTGTTACTCGCAAGACTTGTAGTTTTATGTACAAAATGTTCGTGAAAAACACTTGTAACCAACAAGTTGTGATTACAAGGACTTGTAATCTACAATTGTTACTGTCAAGACTTGTAGTTTTGTGAAACGGCGGGCCCCTGTTGGTTTTCAATCACAGTTCTGATAATTGTATGATTTGAGAAGTAATAATTCACGTATTAAGGTGGTTTATGAACAGCTGATTTTTGAACTCTTTGATTATTCTGCTTTTCAGATGAGCGAAATTAATATAAACTTAGAAAGTGTTTTAGAAACTAGAATGGTAGCTCACTTAAGGATATATTTTCATGTTAATATCTTTCAAAATACATTTTTTTCTACAGAGAAAAATTAAAAAAAATATATCATCTGCTTAAAGTTGGGTCATTTTCAAACTGACATAAAAAGTTTATTTTGAAAGATAATTAATACATCAACGTGAAAATACTCTAAGTGATTTTGCTGACCTTCTAGTTTCTAAAACACTATAGTTTCATTTCATTTTGTACCTGGTAAGACAGTTAATAACTTAATAAAGAGTTCGAGAGTCGTTTACGCTTAAGTAGAAACATGTTTTTATAAACTAGAATTGTTTTAAAAGTACCATAATAAGCAATTTTTTTACAAGCTTTTATTTCAGTTGACATGAGACCGTTATCCGTTTGCAGTGGACTTGTATTTCACAGATTTTAACCAACTTCCCCATAATTACGTAGAGAGAGAGAGAGAGAGCGAGCTGAAATCTTGTTCACTCAGCCTCTACTATAGTGCGACCTGGTAATCTATGAAATTTTGACCTATCCTTGAATGTCCTGTCCATGATCCGCCGTTATAGGAGGAGGAGGAGGAGGAGGAGGGTACCTAAAATAAGTGTACCTTTCCCGTAGTCCCAAAAACAAAAACATGTCTTGGTAGAAATAAAAGCTTGTACTAAAAAACGTAAGTTTTTTTTATATTGAGTTGTTTTTAATATTGCATTGGAAGGTTAAGTGGATGTTTACACTTTGAACTGAACTTTTTTTTAATAGCAAAAAAAAAAAGGAGCAAATTAAACTTTTAATATTACTTCAATCATAGTTTTAACGTCATTTTTTTTAGAAGTAACTAAATATTGTTGAGCAAAAGGCCCGATTTAAAATTAACTCTTTTAACATCTTTAACCTAGAAAAATCTAATTTCATTGAGTAGTAGCTTAGAAAAGCTCGGAGAATTCAAGTTTTTAAAGTTGTCTTTTTTGAATTAGAAATGATTGAATTTCTTCTTAAATTTCTAATGTAAAAAGTAACAGTAAAAAAAATTATTTTTCAAGATGTTATACTGATATTTATAAAAAATTATCTTGCTATTTCTAGTTCCTAAACAACCTTAAAATATGTACAATTATGCTTTGTATCCACTTGTTGCGGTTTAGCTTATCGTATCACCGTTGCGTATCGTGCCCGTATCATTTACTGATACGGATACGGTGTTACATGCTACTCGATCAATGCGTTGCGTTTCAAAATGCACAATACGAGATTGCAGACGTCCCCGTTTCATCTAGTTTCATTTCAACTGCTGAATTGAGCACACTGCAGCCCAAACGCGAATGAACAAATATTTTGCAACGGATCGAGTGACCGAGCGCGCTGCCCGTCCCAACTTACTCCACCGTCACGTATTGTATCATTTCTTTGATGCGACGGGGAGAAAAAAAACCCGAAAAATGAACGATCGGGTTCGTTGCGTTTCTTTGTATCATATTTTGATACGGAATGATGCTACGCTAGCTGTATCTATTGATACGCATCGAAGGATACGATACGCAGAAATGCAACAAGTGGATACGGCCGGCTTTAAGGTTGCCTTTAAAACAGCGTAAGTGTTGATTTGTAAGCCACGTATATACGAGCGTACTTGACCCCAAAGCATAATGTAATCACAGAGGTGATTTAACTTAATAATTACTCTTGGCAGGTATTTTGCTATAGAAAAAGAAAAGGTCAATGCTATTCAGTGTATAAAAAAGGTTGCAGGTGGAGGTCAGAAAAACCTGACTTGTTATAATAAAGCTTTATGAGGCTATTTATATGAATTACAGCTTGTTTTAACTCAGAAATTCATAAATCACTTTGTCAATTAATTTCACAGTCGGAAACACGTTTATTAAATTATTAATCATTTTAAAAGAATTTTGTTTTTTTTTCATCATTAAGGGCTGTTTAAAGGCTATAAATTCAAAGAGAACGTATAATGTTGCTCAATATTTGCTCGTTCTCTTCTACCAATCATGGAGTAATTATGAGAATTACAGCCTTTAAACAGCCTCTATTTGAAAAACGAATATGTCTTTTGGTCTTCAATTAATCAAAAATAATTACTTTTTTCTGCAGTAAAATAACATGGTTACTAATGGTTAGATGCTAGAAATAACCTACAAAACCTCGAATTCAATTGTATATTAATTTTAGAAGAATTTTAGCCTTTATTAACAGCTGGTTACAGCATGTGTAACCAAAGGAGGTATTTTTCTAGGATGGAGGCCACAGTTCAGGATCCGAAACAGCGCAAATATAAAGCACATTTCTATATTTATCGATTTATTCAACGATGTGGCGTCAGAGTCATGCATATTTATGGACGTGATGTCAGGTCCGTACATATCTGTGAACGTGACGTCACACTGATGAATAATTTCAGCAGAAAATATAGTAAGTTTATTTTTGAAGATCTAGTTATCATGAAAAGTTCCAAATTAGTACCCGTGTGTCATTTGTTTTACATTAAACTTTGAAGCATATTTTAAAAAAAATTACTCATGAAAGAAGCGAGTGAAATTCAATAGAGTTTTTGAAGAAAATCTTTTTTTTTGTTCGTTATTTTCTAACTAGAGTCTACACAAGGCAACAAATGTGACGTTTCAAATGAACCATGTCTCTCGTAACAAGAGAGGACAAATACTTGGTCAGAGAGGTGGTTTTAGAGGGTGTACCATTTGGTTCACAGGTTAGAGAAAACGGAAAACTTTTATTCCGAATTAGTAAAGAACTATTTTTCTCATTGTAAATTCCGAAATTTCATTTTTAGGTTATTCGGGTGCTGGAAAGACGACGATCTCGTTTGCATTCGAAGAATACTTGTGTTCTCGTGGTATTCCTTCGTACGGATTGGACGGAGACAACGTTCGTCACGGTCTCAACAAGAACCTCGGTTTCAGTCCGGAAGATCGAGAAGAGAATGTTCGTAGAGTTGCTGAAGTTGCCAAGTTATTCGCAGACAGCGGTGTCATCGCTCTGTGTAGTTTCGTTAGTCCCTATTCCAAGGTGAAGTTTTTAAACACACTTCTTTTTTTTTCTGCTGAGAATAATTAAATTAGACTCCTCTTGTGATATTTTGGTGTTAGGATCGTCTTAGTGCGAGAGAAATCCATTCTGCTGCCGGATTGCCGTTTTTCGAGTGTTTCGTCGACACTCCGTTGAACATCTGCGAGGCTCGTGATCCGAAGGGCTTATACAAGAAGGCTAGAGCAGGGAAGATTGTTGGTAGGAGCCTTTTTTCTTTCACTGTTTAGCTGTTTTTTTTGTTGAAAGGATAAAAACAAACAATTGGATGGTTTTTAGATCAGTCTTAAGATGTTTTAGGAACAGCGGCTTTTCGAACTGTTGTCTATTTCGCAGTTTCAGAAGAGCAATTACTAATGCAAAATTGAAACCATATTAGAAGCTAGAACGGTATTTGAATTACTTTAATAGTATTTTAATGTGTGTGTGTTTCAAAATAAACTTTTTATTGACACAAAAGTAAAAAAATATTTATTATTTTTTGTTTAAAGTTGAATTATTTTCAAACTGACATGAAAAGCTTATTTTATTAAGATGTGTGGTTTTATTAAGAATGGAAAATGAACTAGATTTGAAGCTCAATCAATTAAAGGTTGATATCTTTCGAAATAAGCTTTTTATGTCAAAGTTTGAAAATGACCCAACTTTAAGCAGATGACGTTTTTAAATTTTATCTATAGAAAGTTCATTTTGAAAGATACATCTACATGAAAATACCTTTAAGTGACTGAGCTACCCTTCTAGTGTTGCTCCTAAAATAATCAAGAGTTTGAAAATCATCTAGCTGTTCATAAACCATCTTAAGGTGGCTGAATAGATATTTATTTTGTTTTCATTCACTCGGATGGCGCCACTGCAGTGGCTATTATGCTCTAAACATGGTGTTGAGAAAATTTTTAGTTTTTCAAGCGAATGTTTTTCAGGAGAAACATTACGAAAAAAAATTGAAAAGTGTTTTAGAAACTAGAATAGTTGGTGATAATGTTACATGTTTGTTCATGATATCTTTTAAAATAAACTTTTTATGGCCGTTTGTAAAAGGCGAAAATTGTTTTTATGAAATGTCAATGGAAAAATTCTAAAAACGGCCATAAAATGTTAATTTTTTAATATATTGTGATGAAAAAAACTTTTAGTATAATCTTTTACCATTCTAGTTTTGAAAACAATTTGAATTTTTTCGTAATGTCGGTTCTAAAAAACGTTTGCTTGACGTGTTTTTGCTTCCAAATATTTCAAAAACGTCTATGTAGCTTAGCATTAGCCACTGCAGTGGCGCCCTTTGACGGAGACAAAAACAAAATAAATATTTATTCATGTACTAAAGAGGCTTGACAATGGAAGTTCGGGAACCGAAAAACAAACTCGATCTAAAAGCTTTTAAGTGTTAAATCAACAAAGTCAGCATATGTGTGGATTTATTATCTCGTACAACCATGGCAACATAACAATGTTACGACGTCACAAGGATGTCATTCATATTCAGCGCACATGGTTTGTCTGTGACAAACACACTTAGTAGTGACATACTTTTTCTCTTTAATAAAGTCGTACAATTCCAATACACATCATGAATATTGTACGGTATTATCATTAGTATTCATTATATGATTCATTTTAACTTCTACTAACATTATTTGATACTCGATCATTACGAATTCCAATTTTGTTTGTTAAATTCCCTTCATTTATAATAACGGTGATCATTAGCATTATTGTGTATCAGCAATCAACATTTCTAATGATTTCTTGTTGTGTCAATAATTATTTCAGGGGTTGTTTTTATTGCACAGGTTAAAAAAAAAACTCATGCGGAGATCCGGGTTAAGGTCGATTCACGTTATACGGACGTCACGATGACCATCACGAAACATACCGTCAACGTCACGACAAATTATTATACAATGTATTTTATATGATATGGTTCACATTTACCGTGAACATGTTCTATAATATACGTTCTGTAATTTTTGACGTGACGTTGATGGTACGTTTCGTTGACAGTGACGTTCCATATTATGTAACTCGACCTTTAGAAATGTAACAAGACAAGTTCGTCCCCCCGTTTCTAGTTTTAAGTTCGATTGTTGCTGTCTTCATTGAGTCAGGAACAAATTTATTATGAAGTTGGTTTTTTTTCCCTAAGGATTTACCGGAATCGATCAAACGTATGAGCCACCAGAAAATCCCGACTTGGTTCTAAAAGCGGGAGATCTGTCGGTCGATGAGTGCATTCAAAAAGTCGTCGATCTTCTTGTCGAAAATGTAAGAGTGCATTACAGTAAAAATTATAAACACACGGAGAGATGCAAGCAGAGAGCGAATTTATATATTTTGTAAATTGTTTTCCAAGGGCGTGTTGCCGATGTCTGTGACGGATACAGTTCGAGAACTGTTCGTGTCCGAGAACAGAATCGAAAGTGCAAAGATGGAGGCCGAGAGTTTACCGCCGCTCGAAGTGACTATGGTGCATTAAGATTACAATTTTTTTTTTTTACTCAATCTCGTACTTCGATTGCACAATGTTTTTGTAGTAAAAGAATGGGATATTTTTAGGTCGATCTTCAATGGGTTCAAGTATTAGCCGAAGGTTGGGCAACGCCTCTTCAGGGTTTTATGACCGAAAAGCAGTTTTTACAGAGTCAGCATTTCGGTTGTCTATTTGATGGTATTTCAAATTCAAACAAAAATCACGATCGACAATAAGAGCCATTGCCTCCATCTAAGGTGGTGTTATAAATCAATCCATTCCAATCGTTTTGCCTGTTCATAACGAGGAAAAAGAACGTCTCGAAGGAACTTCGGCTTTTGCACTTCGTTATCAGGGTCAATGTTATGCCATTCTTAGAAATCCAGAGTTTTACGAACATAGAAAAGAGGAGCGATGTTGCCGACAGTTTGGAACTTGCAATCCCGGTCACCCTTACGTCAAGGTGACACCATTATACTAAAAGATCTGATAACACGAAATATGTTTTTTGTTCTGGTCTATTAGAATTGCATGAAAAATTCTTTCTTTTGACATGGAATCCGTTTAACATGAACAAATATTCTGTTCTTTCTTTTTGTGTTTAACGGGTTTCGTTGTATTTGTCTTTTTAATAGAATACAGTATAAGCAAGCGAAATTTGTAAAATCAGTTATTAAAATAAATTTTCTTATAAGAATAAACTTCACAATGAAATTGTGAAGAATGTGTGTAACCAATAGTAGAGTAGCTGACATAAGGGTATTTTTATGTTTGATATCTTTTAAAATAGGAAGCAGTCACGAAGGCCTGTAACAGATGGACAATGATTAATGTGGTTTTGTAGTGTAAATGCTTATCAAACTCTTGGTTATTCTATCTTTCAGAAGCAAAATTACGAAGGAACTTGAACGTGTTTTAGAAACTAGAAGGGTATGTTAGTTTGAAAATGATCCAACTTTTTTTTAATCGGGCAATATTTTTTTAAATTTTCTCTATAAAAAGTTTGTTTTGAAAGATAACAACGTTAAAATACTATTAAGTGATTCGGCCACCATTCTAGTTTCGAACGCGCTTTAAATTTCTGCTTTTTGTTGCTCATATGAAACTTAGAATAACGAAAGTTCAAGGAAATGAGCTGGTTATAAAACATAACAAACAGAAAAAATACCTCTTTAAGTTAATCATTTACTCTTCTAGTTTCTAAAACACTTTTCGATCTCTTCTTAAAGTTTCTTTTAAAATGCAAGAGAACAATCAGTACATAGTATTAGTTGTACTTAATTAAGCGTTGGATGTTTTTTTGCATACAGATGATCTTGGAAGGTGGAGATTGGTTGGTCGGTGGTGATCTTGAAGTTTTAGATCGAATCAGATGGAACGATGACCTCGATCAATATCGTCTGACTCCCAAAGAACTGAGAAGTAAATTCCGTCAAATGCAGGTAATGGATTGATTTTTTTGTCAGTTTCGTTTTTTAACGACTTCTTCTCAATGTGGAGTTAATTTTTGTTATTCTTTTGAATTGGTTTTTTTCTCTCTCAAAGGCAGATGCAGTTTTCGTATTTCAGCTACGAAATCCCATTCATAACGGTCATGCGCTTCTAATGCAAGATACGAAACAACGTCTCATTGAGAGTGGTTATAAGAAACCTGTTTTGTTATTGCATCCGTTAGGTACACGTATTGTCTCTTCGCTTTGTTTTTCTTTCTGCTTACTTTAGACACGCTTAATGAAAAATAATGAGAAAGCTTTTTTTCTGGAGCCACTTAGGACAGAATTTTGATGTTTATTTTAAACTATAATAGTAATTTCCATAACAAATTTCTTGAAGTTCAAGTTTGAAATTTGTTTGTTTTTAAACGTTTGATCGGTAAACGCCTCTGGAATTCTGATTAATTCTGTCTTTCAGGAGCAAACTACAGAGAAACTTGAAAGTATTTTTAGAAACTGGACGGGTAGGTGAAAGATCACAAATATGGCATCAGTTCTAGCGCATATTTCCTTAATAAGCATTAGATGTCCATGTCCACTTATAACTAACATGAATATACTTTCAAGTGATTTAGCTATTCGTTCTAATTTCGAAAACACGTGCAATTTCTTTTGAATGTTACTTTTGAAATGCAAAATAAGCATAGTTGAGTTTACGACACGATCGAAAAATGTCTTAAGTTGGAAAAAAAAAGTTCTTTTAACATTGCTTTAAAAATTGCTTTAAGCTGCTAATGTTATTCTTTAATGTGTATTCCGTATGATAAGGTGGTTGGACTAAGGATGACGATGTTCCATTGGACGTTCGAATGAAGCAACATAAGGCCGTCATGGACGAAGGTGTCCTCGATCCGAAATCGACAGTTCTAGCCATATTTCCGTCACCGATGATGTATGCTGGTCCAACCGAAGTAAGTTGGAGTTTATTAAGTTAGCAGCACATAACTTTCACCCATTGTATTCAATGCTGGTTAACGTTCGGCAATGACCGCCAAAGACACAAAAAAAGGAAATTAAGTCTCGCTAGACTTCAGGTTTTCAAAAAAATATATTTCAAAATATATTACAATTTTTTTAAATTTAGTTTTATATTTTATTTTATGACGTTATTTTAAAATACGTTATTTATGGTCATATCTTGTTAGTTTTTTTTGCTTGTTAAAAAACGGAAGATTGTTTTTCTTTCAAACATTGTCAATATTTTATTGTTTAAAAAAAATATAAAAGACCTGTACATTTCTTTAATATTTGCAAATATTCTAATATAATGAAAAGCCAATGAATTGTAATGTGACGCCAACAACGTAACTAAAAAAACAGTATCTCTAATAGAGAAACGTTATGGAAAAACATAACGCCCGAAACCGCGAAACGTCCAAAACCATATGGATATATATATAATATAAATATATAAATAAATAAATATATAAATGCATTGTTTAGGACGTTACAGTTTTGGCCGCTACATTTTTGCATTGAAAATACATTGTTTTGGGCATTGGATGTTTACATCCGACATTCTGCATTTTAACGTTCATAGAACCTGTGATGAGCCCACAGTGCCCAAGATGCCCAAAAGTCTGACCAAGCTTAACCGTCCACATGATACCTCTTAAGCAAACAGTGCCCCAAGATGCCATGAGAGCCCAAAATTTCCCAAAGTGAATATGACTTCCCCTACAGTCCGTTGACGCTCCCAGATTACCGATGCCCCCGGAGCTCATGGCACGTTTAAGTTCCTAATTCCACACCGTCCTTCCATATCTTCCCCCTCTTCTCTCTCTCCCTCTGTCGCCATCTCCCCGTCTCTCTGTCTCCCTCCGTTCCTGCCCCATCTCTTTTTCTCCCTCCCCATCTTTCTTTCTCTCCCTTTCTCTCTCTTGAAATACACTAGCAATTTATTTTTTTGTTATATTTCTTCCTATTAAAAACCTGCCTTATGACTGGCATGCTTTGCTAGTTCAAACATAAATTGTCACATAATAAATTTTGTCCAATGTCTTTTTGTTAAATGTAATAGGTTCAGTGGCACGCACGAGCACGGATGGCTACGGGTGCTAATTTTTATATTGTGGGTCGTGACCCAGCCGGTATTCCACACCCAGAAACGAAGAAAGATCTGTACGAAGCAACACATGGTGGAAAGGTAGTCGCTATTTTCAATTTTTCTGATATGTCGTTATTTTTCGATTATTTGTTAAATAGTGATGTTTTTGATTTATTTTATATTCGTTAGGTAATTAATTTTTTTGTAATTAATAAAAACTTTTAGGTGTTAACAATGAGTCCTGGGTTAACTCAACTCGAAATTTTACCGTTTCGTGTTGCTGCCTACAATAAAGTTACCCAAAAAATGGATTTCTTTGACCCTGAAAAGAAGAATGACTTTGAATTTATTTCTGGTACTATGATGCGGTCTTTAGCTCGTGCTGGACTAAATCCTCCATCCGGTTTCATGGCACAAATGGCTTGGAAAGTTTTAGCCGATTATTATGCATCATTGATTTGATTCAAATAATTCTCAAATGATGGTGTTGTTTTTGACATTTATCAAATTTTAAAAAAGTTGCTATTGTTTCAATTTCCTTTTTGCAGGGTGGATTAATTTAAATCACGATCAATTGATTTTTTTCCCGATAAAATTCAACGTGATTTAAATCACGATTTAAAGAGACCATTACCTCCAGAAATTTCTTGTCAAAATATTGTCAAGACTTACTCAACGATTGCCAAAACGTTTTTTAAAATTTAAAATAAGTCATAAATATAATTTATATATAAATATAATTTATCAGATAGATGCGCCCCCAGACAAGATACATTGGCTATAAAAAAAAACCGAAGTACAGTATACTCCTCTGCTCGGATTCTGATGTCACCTCGCAACACTTTCAATTCTATATTCAAATATATGTATTCTCTACTCATGTGGCTCTCGAGTTGATTGGAAGTTTGTATTGTGTTGAATATGAATAGCAAATACTGTACATGTATTTGATGAAGGAAGTATTGTAATGTGACAACCTTTGCCTTAGTGGCAATTGAGTTGAAAATTGAATTTTTTTGAAAATTGAAATGACGTTGTTTGGGTGACTCATAAAAGTCACTTCATTTTTAAGTTTTTTTAAGATTTTAATGACTATTTTAAATTTTAAAAATCATTTTGGCAATGGCTGTGTAAGTCTTGACAATATTTCGACAAGAAATTTCTGGAGGTAATGAATGGTCGCTTTAAATAAATAAGAAATTGACAAAGGCATAAAAATCAATTGATTTAAAACTTCATTTACATTTTAGACTTTTGACTTAACAATTTGATGGCATCTTATACCTTGTACACGCATAAGTTAAATGAATTCAAATTAAATGTGTTTGTGAATTATATGGAATCCAGTTAAGGACATGGACTAAATAAAAATTCACTTTATTATTAATATTTTAATTTTGAAATACTAAATCAATATTTTGTCAATAGTTTATATATTATATTTGAGTATTAACTCAATATTTCCAGATTATTAACTGAATGAATTGAATTCGATATGTTGTTTGTTTGCCCTTCTCTCTGTAGAACACGTTTATTATTTAAATGCATTTAAATTATCAGGTATGCACTAGGTATTAGGCATTCTCATTTAGCATATAATGAGAAAAACGAATTTCATTTTTATTTTGTTGTTCAAAACAGCTGATTTTCAAGCTAAAATGTGCTGTAGGATTTTGAAATGACACATTAAAATATGACGTTTCACTCGTATTGTTTATAATAAATTTTAATTACTAATGTCTATGGTTAATTAGTGCTGTCATTTTAAAGGACAAATTATAACTCCATAAATGATAGAAAATAAAAGGTAAAAACTATGACCATTTGGAAGGTACATCACAATAACTTCGAAAAAATCTCCGCAGAGCCGGATCGTTTTTCGTTTTTCTATTGAGCCCATATATCCAATGTTAAAAAAATGTTAATTTATAAAATACACTGTTGTGGCAATGTTTATTTTTCATATTTTTTAAAGTTGTCTAATTTTGATGGTTCAAAGTGCAATATGCACCTTAAATATCATCCTTTTATCCTTTTATCCATTCATTTTTTTATGCATTCATCCTTTAATTCATTCATCCTTTAATTGATTCATCCTTTTATCCATTCATCCTTTTATCCTTTCCTCCATTGATCCTTTCATCCTTTCCTCCATTGATCCTTTCATCCTTTCCTCCATTGATTCTTTTATCCTTTCCTCCATTGATCCTTTCATCCTTTCCTCCATTGATCCTTTCATCCTTTCCTCCATTGATCCTTTCATCCTTTCCTCCATTGATCCTTTCATCCTTTCCTCCATTGATCCTTTCATCCTTTCCTCCATTGATCCTTTCATCCTTTCCTCCATTGATCCTTTCATCCTTTCCTCCATTGATCTTTTCATCCTTTCCTCCATTGATCTTTTCATCCTTTCCTCCATTGATTCTTTTATCCTTTCCTCCATTGATCCTTTCATCCTTTCCTCCATTGATCCTTTCATCCTTTCCTCCATTGATCCTTTCATCCTTTCCTCCATTGATCCTTTCATCCTTTCCTCCATTGTTCCTTTCATCCTTTCCTCCATTGATCCTTTCATCCTTTCCTCCATTGATCCTTTCATCCTTTCCTCCATTGATCCTTTCATCCTTTCCTCCATTGATCCTTTCATCCTTTCCTCCATTGATCTTTTCATCCTTTCCTCCATTGATCTTTTCATCCTTTCCTCCATTGATCCTTTCATCCTTTCCTCCATTGATCCTTTCATCCTTTCCTCCATTGATCCTTTCATTCTTTCCTCCATTGATCCTTTCATTCTTTCCTCCATCCTACTTTCCTCCATTCCTCCTTTCCTCTTTTCCTCCATTCCTCCATTCCTCCGTTCCTCCATTCCTCCTTTCCTCTTTTCCTCCATTCCTCCATTCCTCCGTTCCTCCATTCCTCCTTTCCTATTTTCCTCCATTCTTCCATTCCTCCTTTCCTCCATTCTTCCATTCCTCCTTTCCTCCATTCCTCCTTTCCTCCATTCCTCCTTTCCTCCATTCCTCCTTTCCTCCATTCTTCCATTCCTCCTTTCCTCCATTCCTCCTTTCCTCCATTCCTCCTTTCCTCCATTCTTCCATTCCTCCTTTCCTCCATTCCTCCATTCCTCCTTTCCTCCATTCCTCCTTTCCTCCATTCCTCCATTCCTCCTTTCCTCCATCCCTCCTTTCCTCCATTCCTCCTTTCCTCCATTCCTCCTTTCCTCCATTCCTCCATTCCTCCATTCCTCCTTTCCTCCATTCCTCCATTCCTCCATTCCTCCATTCCTCCTTTCCTCCATTCCTCCATTCCTCCTTTCCTCCTTTCCTCCATTCCTCCATTCCTCCTTTCCTCCATTCCTCCATTCCTCCATTCCTCCATTCCTCCTTTCCTCCATTCCTCCATTCCTCCATTCCTCCATTCCTCCTTTCCTCCTTTCCTCCTTTCCTCCATTCATCCTTTCCTCCATTCCTCCATTCCTCCTTTCCTCCATTCCTCCTTTCCTCCATTCATCCTTTCCTCCTTTCCTCCTTTCCTCCATTCATCCTTTCCTCCTTTCCTCCTTTCCTCCATTCATCCTTTCCTCCATTCATCCTTTCCTCCATTCATCCTTTCCTCCTTTCCTCCATTCATCCTTTCCTCCATTCATCCTTTCCTCCATTCATCCTTTCCTCCATTCATCCTTTCCTCCTTTCCTCCATTCTTCCTTTCTTCCTTTCCTCCTTTCCTCCATTCCTCCTTTCTTCCTTTCTTCCTTTCCTCCTTTCTTCCTTTCCTCCTTTCTTCCTTTCTTCCTTTCCTCCTTTCTTCCTTTCCTCCTTTCCTCCATTCATCCTTTCCTCCATTCATCCTTTCCTCCATTCATCCTTTCCTCCATTCATCCTTTCCTCCATTCATCCTTTCCTCCATTCATCCTTTCCTCCTTTCCTCCATTCCTCCTTTCATCCTTTCCTCCATTCCTCCTTTCTTCCTTTCCTCCATTCATCCTTTCCTCCTTTCTTCCTTTCTTCCTTTCCTCCTTTCTTCCTTTCCTCCTTTCCTCCTTTCTTCCTTTCCTCCTTTCCTCCTTTCTTCCTTTCCTCCTTTCCTCCTTTCTTCCTTTCCTCCTTTCTTCCTTTCCTCCTTTCCTCCTTTCCTCCTTTCTTCCTTTCCTCCTTTCCTCCTTTCCTCCTTTCCTCCTTTCCTCCTTTCCTCCTTTCCTCCTTTCCTCCTTTCCTCCTTTCTTCCTTTCTTCCTTTCTTCCTTTCCTCCTTTCTTCCTTTCCTCCTTTCTTCCTTTCCTCCTTTCTTCCTTTCCTCCTTTCTTCCTTTCCTCCTTTCCTCCATTCCTCCTTTCCTTCATTCCTCCATTCCTCCTTTCCTCCATTCCTCCTTTCCTCCATTCCTCCTTTCCTTCATTCCTCCTTTCCTTCATTCCTCCATTCCTCCTTTCCTCCATTCCTCCTTTCTTCCTTTCCTCCTTTCTTCCTTTCTTCCTTTCCTCCTTTCCTCCATTCCTCCTTTCCTTCATTCCTCCATTCCTTCATTCCTTCATTCCTCCATTCCTCCTTTCCTCCATTCCTCCTTTCCTCCTTTCCTCCATTCCTCCTTTCCTCCATTCCTCCATTCCTCCATTCCTCCATTCCTCCATTCCTCCTTTCCTCCATTCCTCCTTTCCTCCATTGCTCCTTTCCTCCATTCCTCCTTTCCTTCATTCCTCCATTCCTCCTTTCCTCCATTGCTCCTTTCCTCCATTCCTCCTTTCCTTCATTCCTCCATTCCTCCTTTCCTTCATTCCTCCTTTCCTTCATTCCTCCATTCCTCCTTTCCTTCATTCCTCCTTTCCTTCATTCCTCCATTCCTCCTTTCCTTCATTCCTCCTTTCCTCCATTCCTCCTTTCCTTCATTCCTCCATTCCTCCTTTCCTTCATTCCTCCTTTCCTCCATTCCTCCATTCCTCCTTTCCTCCTTTCCTCGAATCCTCCTTTCCTTCATTCCTCCATTCCTCCTTTCCTTTATTTCTCCATTCCTCCTTTCCTCCATTCCTCCTTTCCACCATTCCTCCTTTCCACCATTCCTCTTTTCCTCCATTCCTCCTTTCCACCATTCCTCCTTTCCACCATTCCTCTTTTCCTCCATTCCTCCTTTCCACCATTCCTCTTTTCCTCCATTCCTCCATTCCTCCTTTCCTCCATTCATCTTTTCATCCTTGCTTTCTATGTCTGCTCTCCTTTTTCTTGCTTTTGTCTATGTCTGGTCTTACTTTTTCTTGCTTTTGTCTATGTCTGGTCTTACTTTTTCTTGCTTTTGTCTATGTCTGGTCTTACTTTTTCTTGCTTTTGTCTATGTCTGGTCTTACTTTTTCTTGCTTTTGTCTATGTCTGGTCTTACTTTTTCTTGCTTTTGTCTATGTCTGGTCTTACTTTTTCTTGCTTTTGTCTATGTCTGGTCTTACTTTTTCTTGCTTTTGTCTATGTCTGGTCTTACTTTTTCTTGCTTTTGTCTATGTCTGGTCTTACTTTTTCTTGCTTTTGTCTATGTCTGGTCTTACTTTTTCTTGCTTTTGTCTATGTCTGGTCTTACTTTTTCTTGCTTTTGTCTATGTCTGGTCTTACTTTTTCTTGCTTTTGTCTATGTCTGGTCTTACTTTTTCTTGCTTTTGTCTATGTCTGGTCTTACTTTTTCTTGCTTTTGTCTATGTCTGGTCTTACTTTTTCTTGCTTTTGTCTATGTCTAGTCTTACTTTTTCTTGCTTTTGTCTATGTCTAGTCTTACTTTTTCTTGCTTTTGTCTATGTCTAGTCTACTTTTTCTTGCTTTTGTCTATGTCTAGTCTACTTTTTCTTGCTTTTGTCTATGTCTAGTCTACTTTTTCTTGCTTTTGTCTATGTCTAGTCTACTTTTTCTTGCTTTTGTCTATGTCTAGTCTACTTTTTCTTGCTTTTGTCTATGTCTAGTCTACTTTTTCTTGCTTTTGTCTATGTCTAGTCTACTTTTTCTTGCTTTTGTCTATGTCTACTCCACTTTTTCTTGCTTTTGTCTATGTCTACTCCACTTTTTCTTGCTTTTGTCTATGTCTACTCCACTTTTTCTTGCTTTTGTCTATGTCTACTCTACTTTTTCTTGCTTTTGTCTATGTCTACTCTACTGTTTCTTGCTTTTGTCTATGTCTACTCTACTTTTTCTTGCTTTTGTCTATGTCTACTCTACTTTTTCTTGCTTTTGTCTATGTCTACTCTACTTTTTCTTGCTTTTGTCTATGTCTACTCTACTTTTTCTTGCTTTTGTCTATGTCTACTCTACTTTTTCTTGCTTTTGTCTATGTCTATTCTACTTTTTCTTGCTTTTGTCTATGTCTACTCTACTTTTTCTTGCTTTTGTCTATGTCTACTCTACTTTTTCTTGCTTTTGTCTATGTCTACTCTACTTTTTCTTGCTTTTGTCTATGTCTACTCTACTTTTTCTTGCTTTTTCTATGTCTACTCTACTTTTTCTTGCTTTTTCTATGTCTACTCTACTTTTTCTTGCTTTTTCTATGTCTACTCTACTTTTTCTTGCTTTTGTCTATGTCTACTCTACTTTTTCTTGCTTTTGTCTATGTCTACTCTACTTTTTCTTGCTTTTGTCTATGTCTACTCTACTTTTTCTTGCTTTTGTCTATGTCTACTCTACTTTTTCTTGCTTTTGTCTATGTCTACTCTACTTTTTCTTGCTTTTGTCTATGTCTGCTCTACTTTTTCTTGCTTTTCTCTATGTCTGCTCTACTTTTTCTTGCTTTTCTCTATGTCTGCTCTACTTTTTCTTGCTTTTCTCTATCTCTCCTCCATACTCCTTTCATCCATCCTTCCTCCCTTCATCTTCCTTCATCCATCCTCTCTTCATCCATCCTCTCTTCATCCATCTTCCCATCATCCATCCTCCCTTCATCCATCCTCCCTTCATCCATCCTCTCTTCATCCATCTTCCCATCATCCATCCTCCCTTCATCCATCCTCTCTTCATCCATCCTCCCTTCATCCATCCTCTCTTCATTCATCCTTCTTTCATCCTCCCTTCATACATCCACCCTTCATCCATCCTCCCTTCATCATTTCTTCATCCTTCATTTATCCTCTCTTCATCCATCCTTCCTTCATTTATCCTCTCTTCATCCATCCTTCCTTCATTTATCCTCTCTTCATCCATCCTTCCTTCATCCATCCTCTCTTCATCCATCCTTCCTTCATCCATCCTCCCTTCATCCATTCTTCCTTCATCCTCTCTTCATCCATCTTCCCATCATCCATCCTCCCTTCATCCATCCTCTCTTCATTCATCCTTCTTTCATCCTCCCTTCATACATCCACCCTTCATCCATCCTCCCTCTCTTCATCCTTCTTACCTTCATCCTTCATCTATCCTCTCTTCATCCTTCATCCCTTCATCCTTCATCTATCCTCTCCATCCATCCTTCCTTCATCTATCCTTCCTTCATCCATCCTTCCTTCATCTATCCTTCCTTCATCTATCCTTCCTTCATCCATGCTCCCTTCATCTATCCTCTTCATCCATCCTTCCTTCATCCTCCCTTCTCCTTCATGCATCCTCCCTTCATCCATCCACCCTTCATCTATCCATCCTTCATCTTTCCTTCATCCATCCTCCCTTCATCCATCCTTCCTTTATCCATCCTTCCTTCATCCATCCTTCCTTTATCCATCCTTCCTTCGTCCATCCTCCCTTCATCCATCCTTCCTTCATCCATCCTCTCTTCATCCATCCTTCCTTCATCTTCCCTTCATCCATCCTCTCTTCATCCATCCTTCATCCATCCTCTCTTCATCCATCCTATCTTCATCCATCCTCTCTTCATCCATTCTTTCTTCATCCATCCTCTCTTCATCGTCCTCTCTTCATCATCCTCTCTTCATATATCCTCTCTTCATATATCCTCTCTTCATCCATCCTCTCTTCATATATCCTCTCTTCATCCATCCTCTCTTCATATATCCTCTCTTCATCCATCCTCTCTTCCTCCATCCTTCCTCCATCCTCTCTTCCTCCATCCTATCTTCATCCATCCTCTCCATTTATTCTCTTCATCCATCCTCCAGTCATCCATTCTCTCTTCCTCCATCCTCCCTTCATCCATCCTCTCTTCATTCTCTCTTCATCCTCCCTCCATCCTCCCTTCTCTCTTGATTCACCCTCTTCATCCATCCTTCATCCATCCTCTCTTCATATATCCTCTCTTCATCCATCCTCTCTTCATATATCCTCTCTTCATCCATCCTCTCTTCCTCCATCCTTCCTCCATCCTCTCTTCCTCCATCCTATCTTCATCCATCCTCTCCATTTATTCTCTTCATCCATCCTCCAGTCATCCATTCTCTCTTCCTCCATCATCCCTTCATCCATCCTCTCTTCATATATCCTCTCTTCATCCATCCTCTCTTCCTCCATCCTTCCTCCATCCTCTCTTCCTCCATCCTATCTTCATCCATCCTCTCCATTTATTCTCTTCATCCATCCTCCAGTCATCCATTCTCTCTTCCTCCATCATCCCTTCATCCATCCTCTCTTCATTCTCTCTTCATCCTCCCTCCATCCTCCCTTCTCTCTTGATTCACCCTCTTCATCCATCCTTCATCCATCCTCTCTTCATCCATCCTCTCTTCATCCATCCTCCCTTCATCCATCCTCCCTTCATCCATCCTCTCTTCATCCATGCTTCCTTCATCCATCCTCCCTTCATCCATCCTCCCTTCATCCATCCTCCCTTCATCCATCCTCTCTTCATCCATCCTCCCTTCATCCATCCTCTCTTCATCCATCCTCTCTTCATCCATCCTTTCTTCATCCATCCTCTCTTCATTCATCCTCCGTTCATCCATCCTTCATTCATCCTCCCGTCATCCATCCTTCATCCATCCTCCCTTCATCCATCCTCCCTTCCTCCATCCTCCCTTCCTCCATCCTCTCTTCATCCATCCTCTCTTCATTCATCCTTCATCCATCTTCCCTTCATCCATCCTCTCTTCATTCATCCTTCATCCATCTTCCCTTCATCCATCCTTTCTTCATTCATCCTTCATCCTCCCTGCATCCATCCACCCTTCATCCATCCTCTCTTCATTCATCCTTCTTCATCCTCCCTGCATCCATCCACCCTTCATCCATCCTCCCTCCCTTCATCCTTTCTTCATCCATCCATCCTCTTTTCATCCATCTTCTCTTCATTCATCCTCTTCATTCATCCTCTCTTCATCCATCCTTCATCCATCTTCCCTTCATCCATCCTTCTTCATCTTCCCTTCATCCATCCTCTCTTCATTCATCCTTCTTCATCCCCTGCATCCATCCACCCTTCATCCATCCTCCCTCCCTTCATCCTTTCTTCATCCATCCATCGTCTCTTCATCCATCCTCCCTTCATCCATCCTCTCTTCATCCATCCTCCCTTCATCCATCCTCTCTTCATCCATCCTTCATTCATCCATCCTCTCTTCATCCATCCTCCCTTCATCCATCCTCTCTTCATCCATCCTCCCTTCATCCATCCTCTCTTCATCCATCCTTCATTCATCCATCCTCTCTTCATCCATCCTTCATTCATCCATCCTCTCTTCATCCATCCTCCCTTCATCCATCCTCTCTTCATCCATCCTCCCTCCCTTCATCTTCCTTCATCCATCCTCCCTTCATCTATCCAACCTTCATCCATTCACCTTTCATCCATCCACCCTTCATCCATCCTTCCTCCCTTCATCCATACTCTCTTCATCCATCTTCTCTTCATCCATCTTCTCTTCATCCATCCTCTTCATCCATCTTCTCTTCATCCATCCTCTTCATCCATCTTCTCTTCATCCATCTTTTCATCCATCCTCTTCATCCATCTTCTCTTCATCCATTCTCTTCATCCATCCTCTCTTCATCCATCTTCTCTTCATCCATCCTCCCTTCATCCATCTTCTCTTCATCCATCCTCTCTTCATCCATCCTCCCTTCATCCATCCTCCCTTCATCCATCCTCTCTTCATCCATCCTCCCTCCCTTCATCTTCCTTCATCCATCCTCCCTTCATCTATCCAACCTTCATTCACCCTTCATCCATTCACCTTTCATCCATCCACCCTTCATCCATCCTTCCTCCCTTCATCCATCCTCCATCCATCCTCCCATCATCCATCCTTTCTTCGTCCATCCTCCATCCATCCTCCCATCATCCATCCTCCCTTCATCCTCCCTTCATCTTTCCTTCATCCTTCATCCATTCTTCCTTTATCCACCCTTCCTTCATCCATCCTCCCTTCATCCATTTTCTCTTCATTCATCCTTCATTCATCTTCTCTTCATCCATCCTTCATCCATCCTCTCTTCATCCATCCTCCCTTCATCCATCCTCCCTTCCTCCATCCTCCCTTCCTCCATCCTCTCTTCATCCATCCTCTCTTCATTCATCCTCTCTTCATCCATCCTTCATCCATCTTCCCTTCATCCATCCTCTCTTTCATCCATCCTTCATCCATCCTCCCTTCATCCATCTGCCCCCAAGACCCGCGGCCCCCCCAGCCCCCAAGACCATGGGCCCCCAAGACCCGCGGCCTTCCAAGACCAATGGCCCCCAGCCCCCGAGATTCGCGGCCCCCCGAGACCCGCGGCCCCTAAGACCCACGGCCCCCAAGACCCGCAGCCCCTTAAGACTTGCGGCCCCCCAGCCCCCCGAAACCCGCGGCCCCCGAGACCCACGGCTCCCTGAGACCCGCGGCCTCCCAGCCCCCTAAGACCTGTGGCTCCCCAAGACCCGTGGCCCCCCAGCCCCCCAAGACCCGCGCCTTCCAGCCCCCAAGACTTGCGGCCCCCGAGACCCGCGGCCATTCAAGACCTGCGGCCCCTTGAGACCCGCAGCCCCAAGACCCACAGCTGATGAGACCTGCGGCCCCCCAAAACCCGTGGCCCCACCAGCCCCCAAGACCTGTGGCCCTTCCAGCCCCCAAAACCCGTGGCCCTTCCAGCCCCCCAAGACCCATGGCCCCCCCAGCCCCCAAGATCTGTGGCTCCGAGACCCGCGGCCCCCAAGCCCCCTGAGACCCGCGCCTCCCGAGACCCGTGGACCCCAGCCCCCAACACCTGTGGCCCTTGAGACCCGCGGCCCCTAAGACCCGTGGCCCCCGAGACTCATGGCTCCCCGAGACTCGTGGCTCTCCAAGCCCACCGAGACCCGCGGCCCCCCAGCCCCCAAGACCCGTGGCCCCCCAGCCCCCAAGACCCGTGGCCCCCCAGCCCCGTGGCCCCCCAGCCCCCAAGACCTGTGGCCCCCCAGCCTTCCAAGACCCATGGTTTCCCAGCCCCCAAGACCTGTGGCTCCTCAAGCCCCCCGAGACCCGCGACCCCCCAGCCCTCCAAAACCCGCAGCCCCTATCCCCCCAAGACCCGTGCCCCCTCAGCCCCCCAAGACCCGTGCCCCCTCAGCTCCCCAAGACCCACGGCCCCCCTGAGACCCGCGGCCCCCCAAGCCCCGCGGCCCCCGAGACCCACAACCCCCCAGCCCCCCAAGACTTGTGGCCCCCAGCCCCCCAAGACCCGTAGCCCCCAAGACTTGCAGCCCCCAGCCCCCCAAGACCCGCAGCCCCCAAGACTTGTGGCCCCCAAGACCCGCGGGCCCCCCGAGACCCGCGGCCCCCAAGCCCCCTGAGACCCGCGGCCCAACAAAACCCACGGCCCTCCAAGACCCGCAGCTCTTTAAGACTAGCGGCCCCCCAGCCCCCCAAGACCCGTGGCCCCCAAGTCCTGCGGCTTCCCAGCCCCCCAAGACCCGTGGCTCACAAGACCCGTGGCCCCCCAGCCCCCAAAACTTGCGGCCCCCCGAGACCCGCGGCCCCTCAAGACCCGCGGCTTCCCCAGCCCCCCAAGATTTGCGGCCCCCCAAGACCCACGGCCCTCAAGACCCGCGGCACCCCAAGACTTGCAGCCCCCAGCCCTTCAAGACCAGCGGCCCCCAGCCCCCAAGACTCATGGCCCCTCAGCTTCCAAGACCCGCGGCCCCCAGGACCTACGGCCCCCCGAGACCCGCGGCCCCAGCCCCTCCAAGACCCGCGGCCCCCTCAGCCCCCCAAGACCCGTGGCCCCCTGCCCCCAAAACCCGTGGCCCCCCAGCCCCCAAGACTTGCAGCTCCCCAGCCCCCAAGACTTGCGGCTCCCCAGCCCCTCGAGACCCGAGGCCCCCCAAGACCCACGGTCCCCTAAGACCCGCGGCCCCCCAGCCCCCAAGACTTGTGGCCCCTGAGACTCACGGCCCCCCAAGCCCCCCGAGACCCGTGGCCCCCAAGCCCACCGAGACCTGCGGCCCCCAGCTCCCAAGACCCGTGGCCCCAAGACCCGCGGCCCCCCAGCCCCCCAAGACCCGTGGCCCCCAGCCTTCCAAGACCTGCGGCCCCCAAGACCCGCGGCTCCCCAAGCCCCTTGAGACCTGGGGCCCCCCAAAACCCGCAGCCCCAGCCCCCAAGACCCGTGGCCCCCCAGCCCCCAAGACCCACGGCCCCCCAGCCTTTCAAGACCCGCGGCCCCCAAGACCTATGGCCCCCCAAGACCCGCGGCTCTCCCCAGCCCCCAAGACCCGCAACCCCCCGAGACCCGCGGCCCCCCAGCCCCCAAGACTTGCGGCCCCCAGCCCCTCGAGACCTGAGGCCCTCTAAAACCCATGGCCCCCAAGACCTGCAGCCCCCCGAGACCCCCGGCCCACCAAGACCCGCGGCCCCCCAGCCCCCCGAGACCTGCGGCCCTCCAAGACCCCCAAAACCCGCGGCCCCCCCAGACTCGCGGCTCCCCAGCCCCTCAAGACCCGAGGCCCCCAAGACCCACGGCCCCCTAAGACCCGTGGCCCCCTAGCTCCCCAAGACCCATGGCCCCTCTGAGACTCATGGCCCCAAGACCCGTGGCCCCCAGCCCCCAAGACCCATGGCCCCCCAGCCTTCCAAGACCTGCGGCCCCCAAGACCCGCGGCCCCCCGAGACCCGGGGCCCCCCAGCCCCCAAGACCCGCAGCCCCCCAAAACCCACGGCCCCCCAGCCCCCCAAAACTTGCGGCCCCAGCCCCCA